>CAUYON010093905.1:0-20750 GCA_963573935.1 Arctocebus calabarensis | reverse complement strand
GTAGAGTATTAATGTCTTTATATAGTGATCAAGGAAATGCCATGAAGGATATCGGTAACAGTATGATCAAAATATTTCTGAATGTATATGAATCGTGCCCTGTGATTGCACCAATGTACATAATTATGATTCAATAAAATTATTTAAAAAAATAATAATAATAAGAGGGAACAAAGATTTTTGTTAAATGAATGACTTGTCAAGTCAGGACTTTTAGTGTACCCCTCACCAGAATACTGTACATTGTATCCAATAGGTAAGTTTTTATTCCTTACTCCTATCCCACCCTCTCCCCTTCTTAGTTTCTAATGTCCTTTCACCACTATCTAACCATGTGTACCCATCAGTTGACTTCCACTTATTAGTGAGGACATGTGGTATTTGTTTTTCCATTCCTGACATACTTCACTTAGGATAATGATCTATGGTTTCACCCCACTTGCTGAAAATGACATTACTTTCTCCTTTTTATGGTAGAGTAGTACTGCATGATATGTGTATTCCATGTTTTCTTTATGCACTCAACAATTGATGGGTGCTTAGGTTGATTCTACATCTTTGCAATTGTGAATTTTGCTGTAGTAAACATTTGGGTGCAGATGTCTTTTTGATAAAATGACTTCTTTTCCTTTCAGTAGATACCAGTAATGGGATTGCTAGATTGAATGGCGTGTCTACTTCTAGTTCTTTGAGGAATCTCCGTACTGTTTTCCATAGAGGTTGCACTAATTTACAGTCGCACCAACAGTGTATAAGCTCCCCTTTTTCATGGCATCTGCACCAACATCTATTGTTTTTTGATTTTTTTAGTAATGGCCATTCTGATAGGGGCAAGCTGGTATCTCATTGTGGTTTGAACTGGCATGACTCTCAGGATTAGTTATGTTGAGCATTTTTTCATATGTTCATTAGCAATTTGTCTATCTTCTTTTGAAAAAACTCGATTGCCTACTTTTTAATGAGGTTATTTGCTTGCTTCTTGATGATTTAACTTCTTTGTAGATTCTGGATATTAGTCCTTTGTCCTATATATAGTTTGCTGATATTTTCTCCCATTCTGTAGGTGATCTATTTACTCTTGAATATTTCCCTTGCTGTGCATAAACTTTTTAATTTAACTAAGTCCCATTTATTTATTTTTGTTATTGTTGGATTTGCCATTCGGTTCTTAGTCATCAGTTCTTTGCCTAGACTGACGTATAGAAGAGTTTTCCTATGTTTTCTTCTAGAATTTTATGGTTTCAGGTCTTACATATAAGTCTTTAACCCATCATGAGTTAAATTTTGTGTATGGCGAGAGATAGGGATCCTGTTTCATTCTTCTGCATATGGCTATCCACTTTTCCCAACACCATTTATTGAATAGGTTGTCCTTTCCACAGTGTATGTTTTTGTCTGCTTTGCCAAAAAATCAGTTGGTCAAAGGTATATGGTTTTATTTCTGGGTTCTCTATTCCCCTCCAATGGTCTATATAGCTCTACCTTTATAGCAGTGTCATGCTGTTTTGGTTACTATAGCCAATTTGAAGTCAAATGATGTGATGTTTCTAAATATGTTCTTTTTACTTAAGGTTGCTTTGGTTATTCAGGCTCTGTTTTAGATTCATGTGAAGTTTGGAATTATTCTTTTCTAGATCTGTGAAAAGGGATGTATTTTGGTGGGGATTATGTTGAATTTATAAACAACTTTGGGCATTATTATTTTAATAATATTGATTCTTCTAATCTATGAGTATGGGATATTTTCTCCATTTTTTTGCCATCCATGATTTATTTCATTAGTGTTTTATACTTATACTTGTCTAGACCTTTTACTTCCTTGTTTACATTTATTCCCAGGTATTTTATTTTCTTTGCAGTTATTCTGAATAATATTGTGTTCTTGATTTGACTTTCAGCTTAACTGTTATAAACACATAGACATCCTACTGACTTGTGTACATTTATTTTGTAACCTGAGACTTTGATGAATTGATTTATGAATGTTAGGTGAATTTTGGTGGAGTCATTAGTGTTTTTTAGATACAAGATCATTTTATTAGCAAACAGGAATTTAACCTCCACTTTCCCCAATTCATTGCCCTTTATTTCTTTCTCCTGCCTAATTGTTCTGGGTAGGACTTCCAGTATTATGTTGAACAGAAGTGGTGACAGTGAGCTTCATTTCTTGGGGGGAGTGCTTTTATCATTTACCCATTTAGTATGATGTTAGTTACGGGGTTGTCACATATGGCTTTTGTAATTTTCTAGTGTGTTTCTTATATGCTGGTTTGTTGAGGGTTTTTTATCATAAATGTGTGCTGCATTTTATTGAATGCTTTTTCTGCATCTAATGAATAATGATGGTATAGTTTTTGTATTTTGTTCTGTTTATGTGGTGAATCACATTTATTGATTTCATACATGTTGAACCATCCTTCATCATGGTGGATTATCTTTTTGATGTGATATTCAATTTGGTTTGCTAGTATTTTGTTGAGAATATTTGCATCTATATTCATAGGGTCTGTAGTTTTCCCCTTTTGTGTGTCCTTTATTGCCTTTGGTATCAAGGCAATACTGACTTCATAGAATGAGTTAGACAGGGTTTCTTTCTTTTCTCAGTATTATGGAACAGTTTCAGCAGTATGGATGTCAGTTCTGTTGTAGAATTTGGCTGTGAATACATCTAAACCATGGATTTTTTTTTTTTTTTTGGTTTAGAATTTTTTACTTACTATTTCAATTTTGCTACTTGTTAAGAGGTGTATTATGAGCTTTCTCCTTCAAGGTTAGTACTGATGTACAAGATTCTGTTCTGGTCACATTTTGATTGTTATCTAGTTACTTTGTTCTCTCTCTTGTGTTACTGTTTTGTAAGAGGTGTAAACTTTGACTTTTATCCCTCCCCCCACAGGTGAGTATCAATTATTATGTTCCATATGTATTAATAAAACACTATTATGCATTTCTCATAGGACAGGTCTAGTGGTGACAAATTCCCTTATTGTTTTCTTCTCTGGGAAAGACTTTATTTCTCCTTCATTTATGAAACTTACTTTTGCAGGATACAAAATTATTGGCTGATAGTTATTCTGTTTAAGGAGACTAACTATAAGACCCCATTTCTTTCTGGCTTATAAGGATTCTGTTAAAAGTTTGATGGTTTTTTCTTTGTAAGTTACTTGATATTTTTGCTTCACAGTTCAGAGGAGTTCCTCCTTCACATCGACTTTGGCCAGTCTTTTGAGTATATGCTTTGGTGATGCCCTTTTTGCAATGAATCTCCCAGGTGTTCATTCAGGTTTGTATGTGGATTTCTAAATCTCTAGCAAGATTAGAGATGTTTTTCTCAATTATATTCTCAAATAAATTTTTTGAGGCTTTTGGTTTTTCTTCTTCACTCTCAGGGATGCCTATGATTCTTAATATTTGGATATTTTACATAATACCATTTTTTTCTCATAAACTTTGTTACTTTTTATTCTTTGTTCCTTTTTTATTGACTGGGTTAATTCTATAGATTTGTCTGTAAGTTGTGAATTTTTTTCTTCTGCTTAATTTTTTTTATTGTTGGGGTTCATTGAGGGTAACAGAACCAGGTTGCATTGATTGATTTAATTAGATAAGGACCCTCTTATAATTGTGTCCCATTCTCAAAAGGTATACCACACCCCTTATCCCCCAACTCCTTCCCTTCTTCTCTTTCTCTACTCTCCCCACCCCCCACCATGCACTAGGACATTAATTGTCCTCATATTAGAATTGAGTACATAGGATTCTTGTTTCTCTATTCTTGTGATGCTTTACTAAGAGGAATGTGTTCCACTTCCATCCAAGTTAATACAAAAGATGTAAAGTCTCCATCTTTTTAAATGGCTGGATTGTATTCCATGGTATACATATACCACAGCTTGTTAATCCATTCCTGGGTTGGTGGGCAATTTTGGCAATTGTAAATTGAGCTGCAATAAACAGTCTAGTGCAAGTGTCCCTGTGGTAAAGGGATTTTTTTTTCTTCTGGGTTGATGTCCAGCAATGGGATTGCAGGATCAAATAGGAGGTCTAGCTTGAGTTCTTTGAGGGTTCTCCATATTGCCTTGCAAAAAGGTTATATTAGTTTGTCCCATCAGCAGTGTAAAAGTGTTGCCTTCTTTCCACATCCACGCCAGCATCTCCAGTTTTGAGACTTTGTAATGTGGGCCATTCTCACTGGGGTTAGATGATATCTCAGGGTGGTTTTAATTTGCATTTCTCTAATAATTAGGGACAATGAGCATTTTTTCATGTTTGTTAGCCATTCATTTGTCTTCTTTAGAGAAGGTTCTATTCTTTTCTCTTGCCTAGTGATATAAGGGATTTTTGGCTCTTTTTATGTTTATTAATTTGAGTTCTCTGTAGATCCTAGTTATCAAGCTTTTGTCTGAATCAAAATATGCAAATATCCTTTCCTAATGTATAGGCTGTCTATTTGTTTTGGTTGTTGTCGCCTTAGCTGTACAGAAGCTTTTCAGTTTATTAAGTCTCATTTGTTTATTTTTGTTGTTGTTCTATTGCCACAAAAGTCTTCCTCATAAAGTCCTTCCCAAGCTGATGGCTTCCAATGTTTTCCCCACACGTTCTTTGAGGATTTTAATTGTTTTTTTGCCTTAGATTTAGGTCTTTTATCTATCTTGAATCAATTTTTTGTGAGTAGACAAAGGTAAGGGTCCAGTTTCAGTCTTTACATGTGGATATCCAGTTCTCCCAGCACCATTTATTGAATAGAGATTCTTTCCCCCAGAGTATGTTCTTGTTTGGTTTATCAAAGATTAGGTGACTGTAAGGTATTTGTTTCATCTTCTGGTTTTCTATTTGGTTCCAAATCTCTATGTCTATATATTTTGTGCCAATACCATGCTGTTTTGATCACTATGGCCTTGTAGTACAGCTTAAAGTCTGATAGGCTGATACCTCCATTTTTGTTTTTATTACTAAGAATTGCCTTGGCTATATGGGTTTTTTCCGAGTTTTATACAAAATGAAGAATTATTTTTTCCCAAGTCTTGAAAGTAGGATGTTGGTATTTTAATACGGATAGCAATGACTCTGTAGATTACTTTGGGAAGTATAAACATTTTAACAATGTTGATTCTTCCCAGCCATGAGCATTCCTGTTCTTAAAACTTCCCATTCTTTTTTTGTATTTTACTGATTGAATTTTACATTTCTAGAAGTTATTTTGTTTGTTTTTAATATATTTATCTCTTTAGTAAATTTTTCATTCATTCCCTGAATTATTTGTCTGGTTTCTTTGAGTTGGTTTTTTTCTTTTCTGTTGGTTCTCATTGAGCTTTCTTATCATCCATATTTGGAGTTCTTCATCTGTCATTTCAGTATTTTCATATTGGTTGATGTATTTCTTTGGGGGGGTCCTCTCACTTTGATTTTTCATATTTCTGGAGTTTTTGCACTGATTCTTTCTCACCTAGATCAACTGTTTTCTTTCTTCTCACTCAGAAGGGCCTCTTAATTGTGTGCCTATAGCATCTCTTTGGTAAGGATCTTTGGCTTTATTTTTGAGTCTTTCTTGTGGGTCTTGGTTCTAAATGGATTCCTTTGTTATAGATATCCTTACTGTGGTGGTTTTTCAATTTTTAATTGTTTGTAGGCTGTAGTAGTGCTATACTATGTACATGGGCTGATTCCCTGTATCTTGTTGACAAGGTGAGATAAAGATTATTGAAATCCTTCTTCTTCCCCAGCTCTGTGATCTTAACAATTTGGATTATATTGGGTTGCCCAGTTTAACACCTTCACTGTAACACTAGTAAAAATGTTTTTCCTTGGGGCCATGATGTTTTACTAGGTTAAGGTAGGTCAAGGGAAGTGTGTATTAAATATACCTCACAAGGCCCTGGGCTCAAAACTAGTGTAAGGTAAATACAACTTACATGGCAATTATGTGTTAATTTCTTTTCTTTTTTTTGAGACAGAGCCTCAACCTGTCACCCTGGATAGGGTGCCATGGCATCTCAGCTCACAGCAACCTCCAATTCCTGGCCTCAAGTGAGTCTCCTGCCTCCGCCTCCCAAGTAGCTGGGACTAGAGGCACCCGCCACAACGCCCGGCCATTTTTTTTTGGTTGCAGCCGTCATTGTTGTTTGGCCGGCCCGGGCTGGATTCGAACCCGCCAGCTTAGGTGTACATGGCTGGCACCTTAGCCAGTTGAGCCACAGGAACCGAGCCTATGTGTTAATTTCTAAATCAGCAGGTGGCACTTGGTGGTAAGAGTCAGCCATGTCCTATGTGATTGAATTAGTAAATGCTGTAATGGTTTGTACAAATTGTCCTTTCTGGCAGTAGGTCATGTTTACAGGAAAGAGCCAGCTACACTGTGTTTTCTGGAATCTGTGACCAGTTCTAGTAAATCAGGAGGAGCTCTCAGATGTCCTAGGCAGACATTCCTTCTTGTGTTCCACCTTAGCTGAGGTGAACACAGGAGTGAGGTTGGGTGATGTTGAGGTGGGTGAACCTGCATTCAGGCTTCACAAAGGTAGATATAAGATCTGTCTTGACAGAGGTCAAGGGTTAGCTCTCAGGCTGCTGGGGAAAGTGGGGTGAGGGGAGGCTGAAGTGGCCCCACTAAGCCACAAAGTCTGCTAATGGGGCAGAGGTAGTCTGGAAATTACCATCTGGAACACAGGAGTGAATTTCACTTTTCTCTCTCTTTCCTGCCCCATTTATCTCCTTCCCCATTAATCTCTGGTGGCAAGCAGCAGCTCAAACCAGCTGAGCTCACTAGAAATGGCACCAAAGGCTGGTACCTTCTCCACCAAGGATCCCACCATGGACTTAAATCATAGCTTTCCTGTGAGGGGAGGGGTGCTCTTCAAGTGTGCCAAGGTTCAGAACCACATCACACTCTCCTTTTACTTATTTATTTTTATTATTTTTTCTGAGACAGAGACACCCCCAGTAGAGTACTGTGGCATCACAGCTCACAGCAACCTCAAACTCTTGGGCTTAAGTGATTCTCTTGCCTCAGTCTCCCAAGAAGCTGGGACTACAGCTGGTGGACTCTGCCCACCACAACACCTGGCTATTTTTTTGTTGCAATTGTCGTTGTTTAGCTGGTCTGGGCTAGTCTCAAACCCACCAGCCTCAGTGTAACCACTGAGCTACAGGTTTAGTTCTGTCCACAAAGGCTCCTTTACCTTCCAAAATTAGTTCATAAATCTCCCTTCCATGCCCCTAAGCAATACATTCAAGTCCTGGGGTATAGATTCTGGTCTGCAGACCTGTCATCTGATCTCCCAAGATCAATCTCTGAGTATGCCAGGGAGAGAAGCATGCTGTTCCTGAGCTGCTTTTGGAATACTCAAGCAGATTTAATGTCCCTCCATTTCATGCCCTGCTTTGCTGGAGTGGTCAAGTGAGCAGCACCATGGAGGGCTGGCAGCCAGGAAGCTCACAGTTTGGGCACCCTTTGGTCTTCTGCAGGTCTTTAAAAGGAAAATCATGACCCCTACTCTCCATGGAGGCTTTGGTGTAATGGATACACCAACAAAGGGTCTGGGAGTCCTGGCTTAATTGTCTTTTAAGGCATCCATGCTAACTCAAGTGGGAACTGTCTCAGCTACTTGGAAGTTGTGAATGGGGAAGTGTCTGAGTGGAGGAGAACTGGCGCTCTAGTCCCCTTTGTCCCAAAGGGCTTCCCTGGCTTGCTGTAATCTCCTGTCCCCTGAAAGCAGTCTGCTGTAAATGTCTAAGCTCTGAGATCACATACTTTTTCTGGGACCCACCAGTACCTATGGCCACCACAGTCTGAGCAGGTGTTGGAAATGTTTCTGTAGGGACCAGTGACATAAAAACTAAAGGGCTGATATTCATTGGGTGGGACAAAGGCACACAATGGGTGGTAAAGCAGAATAGCACCCACTTCCTCTGCTTGGGGCTATGGTGAGGGGTGCCAACCCCTAGGAGGCTGGAAACCTAGAGCTCCATACTCAAGAAGCTCCCAGTTTCTTGGCATCAGCAGCTTTTAGGCTCATGAGGATGGAGAAGCTCTCCACCAATTTAGGAGCCTATAGTCTTCCAGAGGTATGAGGTTAGAAATAAAGAACACTTTCACTTGTGCTTTCAACAGGACTCCAAATTCCCTAGGGATTTTATCTCCGCCAATATTGCTCCCTCTTGTTCTTCTCCTCAGTCTCTGGTAGGTTCTGGCACTTTTCCCACAGAATTATACCTGGGCTATATTTTCTTTCATCTAAAACTTTTCATTCTCTCTGAGACAATCTGATGACCAATGTCTCTTGTCAGCCATCTTGCCTCCCCTCTTGCCACATTTTCTTTATCCATTCACCTGTAGATGGACATTTAGTTTTCTTCCCTGTCTTGGATATTGTGAATAATGCTGTAGTGAACATTGGAATGCAAATATCTGTTTGAGATATTGATTTTAAATTTTTTAGCTTTATACCCAGCAGTGAGATTGCTAGATCATATAGTAGTTCTATTTTTAATTTTTTAAGGGCCCTTCATATTGATTTCCATAGTGGCTGTACCAATTTATATTTTCACCAAGAGCATACAAGGGTTTTCTTTTCTTCACATCCTTGCTGACATTTGTCCTTTGTTGTTGTTGTTATTTTCATAACAGCTACCCTAGCAGGTGTGAGGTGATATCTCATTGTGTTTTTGATTTGGATTTCAAAAGTGATGTTGAACACCGTTTCATATACTTTCTGGCCATTTGCATGTCTTCTTTGGAGCGATATCTATTCAGATGTTTTGCCCAAATTTTAATTGAGTTTCCTTTTTTTTTATGCTATTGAATTTTAGAAGTTTCTTACATAGCATTTTTTTTTATAACAAACCTTTGTTATATATGTGGTTTGGAAATATTTTCTACCTTTTCATGATGTTAATCATTTTTTAAATTATTTATTTATTTATTTATTTAATTTTTGCTGTGAAGAGGCTGCTACTATATTTAGAAGTGGTTATAGGGGTATGGGCAAGGTGGAAGCAGGCAGACCAGATAAGAAGCTGCTGCAGTAATCCAAGCAAGAGAGGATGATGGTGTATTGAAGCAGAGTGAAAAGAGTGTTCAATGGTGAAAAGTGGATAGATTAAGTATATATTATGAGGGTACAAAAAAATAGGATGAGCCGATAGATTGGATGTGGGATGTGAAAGGAAGAAGTCAAGGATGAATCTAAGGTTTGTTGGACTGAGGAAGGAGGTGACATTTACTGAGATGGGAAAGACTGTATGAGGAATATGTTTGGCATGCAGGTGTTTAGTTTTAGACATTTTTTGGAGATGCTTTTTATACAAGTGGAAATGTCAAATAGGTGGGTATACAAGTCTTGACCACAGAGGAAAGGTCTGGACTATACCTATGTATTGGGGAGTATATAGCATATACATAATATTTAAAGCCAAGGACTGAAAACTAGGTTAATGCATTGTTACAAAGCTGGAGAGAAGAGGAAGAACAATGAAAACTGAGAAGGGATGGTCAGTGAGTAGTAGGAGGAAAATCAGTAGTGTGTGCTGTCTTGAAATTAACTAAATTAACTATTTACTATAATCTCTTCTGTCTTACCTATTGCCACTGCCTTATCCCTGGTTCAGTACCACACCATTAATTGTCTAAACCAGTGGTTCTCAACCTTCCTAATTGCCGCGTTGTTACAAATGGAAAAAAGAGGTCACGACCCACAGGTTGAGAACCATTGGTCTAAACAGACCACTGCAGTATTTTTTTTTTTTTTTGAGACAGAGCCTCAAGCTGTCACCCTGGATAAAGTGCTGTGGCATCACAGCTCACAGCAACCTCCAATTCCTGGGCTCAAGCGAGTCTCTTGCCTCTGCCTCCCATGTAGCTGGGACTACAGGCGCCCGCCACAATGCCCGGCCATTTTTTGGTTGCAGCCCTCATTGTTGTTTGGCGGCCCGGGCTGGATTCGAACCCGCCAGCTCAGGTGTACGTGGCTGGTGCCTTAGCCCGTTGAGCCACAGGCGCCGAGCCGCCACTGCAGTATTTTAATTGGACTTCTTGCCTCCCCTCTTATTCCTTCTGATGCATCCCCCACACCATTAGACTTTTCTATTTAAAACAATTGGATTCCATCACTCCCTTACTCAAAACACTTACCTCTTCATACTTTATGTGCACTCTGCTACTTCTTTCCTCCATGCCTCAGCCTTTGTCTATGTAGTCCATTGTGCCTGAAAATTTCTCCTGTACATTTCTTATTGCCTGGCAAACTTCTTAAAGGCACAGTTCAGGTACTATCTTACTTAGAAAGCCTTTGCTGTTTTTTTAATCTATACTTCAGTTTGCCTTGTGCATATCTTTATTATTGCCCCAAATGTACTACTTTATAATTATCTCTTTCTTTCATTTAGGCTATTATTTCTTGGAGTACAGTGATCATATTTTACTGATCTTTAAATATTTGGCACCTAGCACAAGGTCTGACATATGGTAGGCACTTAATAAATGTTTAATCAATGAATGAATAAATGAGTGGCCACTTTTTCGCCTTGCTCTGGATATGTCAGTTTTGTTTTAGAGAGTTATAAATTTTTTTTCTACAACTTTGAATTGTTTCCAATTCTTCAATTTAAAATTCTAATATAACGTTGTGGGATAGAATAACTGATTTGCATCTTGTATGCAGGAGCTGCATGCAGAATAACAATATGCTATGCATTTGATAGAAGTAGAATATCATCTCTTCCAGTGTCATCAATACATCTGAGTTACTGTAATATGGCCAGTTCCCATAAGTTGAATTTGTTATGTTACTGCATTTACTTCTGGGGAGAAAGAAGGTATTGCCATCCTATACATTTTAAAAGGTAATTAATACTAATTTATCATAAGACAAAATGATAAATCTTGATTTTCTTCTACTGGTGGGCTTTTTTTTGATAGGTAGAAATGTAAAAATGCTCATGATCAGGCATACCTGTCATCTAGCCAATCTAGTATCCTGCTTATTTATGAGGAAATTATCATATATCTTCCTAAAAGCAACTTCAAAATAAGCAGACAGATCCCTGGGAGAAAAAAACAATTCTAATTTCTTTCAGTAGTCCATCACGAATCTAACGTCTATGATTTTATCTAAAATATATTTGAATTTGTTCATCTGTAATTTTTTAAAAATTTCTGTATTCGAGACAGTTCTCCAAATACATTTTGCTATTTAAAGGAATACTTTTTAAAATTCAGCATTCTTTTAACTTTTTTACATACATACAGCTGTGCATATTTAATGCATACAATTAGATGAGTTTGAAGATAAGTATGTATTATGAAGCCATCACTTCAGTCTGGGCCATAAACCTATCCATCACCTCCAAAAGTTTCCTCCTGCTCTCTTATTTATTAACATTTGTGTATATTTGTGTAAATAAGAACTCTTAACATAAGGTCTTTCCTCTTAGAATTTTTTTAAAGTATATGATGTAGTATTATTAGCTATAGGCATTATGCTGTACAGTTAGATCTCTATGACTTATGTATCTCATATAACTGAAACTTCGTATCCTTTGTCCCCCTACAACCCTTGGCATTCCACTCTCTGATTCTGTGAGTTTGACTGTTTGGATTCATCTTATCAGTAGTATCACATATTATTGTCTTCTGTGTGTGGTTTATTTCATTTAGCATGACATTCTCTAGTTCATTCATGTTGTCACAAATGGCAAGATTTCTTTCTTTTTAAGGCTAAATAATATTCCATTGTGTGTGTGTGTATACACACATATACATATATTTTATTTATCCATTGTTCTGTAGGTGGAAATTTAGATTTCTTCCATGTGTTGATTATTGTGAATGATGCTACAATAAATACTTTTTAAATATTGAGGTAAAATTTACATAGTAATATGCACATATTTTAAGTGTACAGTTTGACTTTTCACAAATGCATACACCTTGTAATTAACATCATAATAAAAACATAAAACATTTTCATCCTACCAGAAAGTTCCCTTTCGACTCCTCCTAGTCAATTTCCAATCTATTTAGGTGGTCACTGTTCTGATTTCTCTTACCATAAATTGTCTATTACCAAGCTTCATATAAGTGGGATCATACACTATATACATTCACATGTCTAGCATTCCTGAGCATTTTTATATTTTATGTTAACCCACATCATTGGGCATTATTAATAGTATGTTCATTTTTTTTTAATTTTTGAGTAATGTTCCATTATATAAATGACTTTTTATACAATCAGCTTATCCATTCATCAGTTGATACATATTTGTGTTGTTTCCAATTTTTGTCTGTATTGTGACTACGTCTAATATGAACATCTAAGTACTTAATGATGTATATTCCACTCAAAGCTTTTTTATTTCATCCCACAAATTTCAATATAGTCTTTTTTCATATTAATTCAGTTTGAAGTATTTTAATACCCTATGTAGTTTCCTCTTCCACACACAGATTATTTATATTTTTAAGATATATTTCTCTTGTTGATTTCTAAGTTAATCCCATTGTGTCAAAGAACGTGCTGTATATGATTAAAATAGTTTCACACTTATTGAGACTTGTTTTAAATGATATGAATAGAGTTCATCATGAAGAATGTTCCAGGGATTGTAACTTAGTTCCTATTAGAACTAAGATCTCTAGATCAGCAGAGCCTGATCTAGGTCATGGGGACAGAAATAAAATTTGCTTTTGGATCATTAGGGGTAATAGTGAACCAAGCTACTCTCATTTTCACCTCTAGTAATTATTCCTGAATCCATGAATCCTAGCTACTAGAGAAATAACACCATATACTAGATGTTAATTTAGAGCATCCTGAAAGACACTGATTCTGGAAGACATTGCCACCTAGCTGGTATTATAGCTCAATCTTCAAAAAGCCATTCCACTTCCATAGCAAGCCTACTACTTCAGGATAATGGGAAACATGGCAAGACTGATAAATTCCGTGAGTTTGGGCTCATTACACCAGTCTTCATTTGCTGTAAAATTATTTTCTTGATCAAAAATGATGCTATATGTAATACTATGACATTGAATGAGGCATTCTATACTTATTAGTGAAACTGAAAAACTACTTTCAAGAGTAGCTATGCCATTTTACATTCCCACTAGCAATATGTGTGAGGCAGTTTCTTGGTATTCTTGAAAGCATTTGGTGTTGTCACTGTTTTTTACTTTAGGTATTCTGATGATTATGAGAGTGATATCTCATTGTGATCTTAGGTTGTATTTCTGTAAGGGCTTAGTGATACTAAATATCTTTTCATTTGCTTATTTGCCATCCGTATATCCTCTTTTGTGAAATGTCTCTTCACATCCTTTGATCTTTTTCTAATTGATTATATCTTTACTGTTAAGATCTGAAAGTTCTTCATATACTTTACATACATGAATTCTTTTTGTATAATGTGCTTTGCAAATACATGTTTTGCCAATCTGAAGCTTGACTTTTCATCCACTTAATAGTCTTTCACAGAGCACAAATTTAAAATTTTAATGAAGAATAATTTATCATTTTTTTTCTTTAATGGATTGTGCTTTTGGTGTCATGTCTAAGATCTCTTCCCCAAGCCCTAGATCCCAAAGATTTTCCTTTGTTTTTGCATATAAAGTTGAGAATAAGTTTGTCTATATTTAAAAAAAATCTTGCTGGGATGTTGACAGATATTGCATTTAACCCAAGGTAATTTTAAGGGAGAATTTACATCTTTAATATCTGGAGTCTTCCAATCCATGAGCAACATATGTGTATCCACTTATTGATATCTTCTTTGATATCTTTCATCATTTTTGTAGTTTTAAACATATAAATTATGTTCATGTTTAGTTAGATTTACACCTAAATATTTCTTTTTCTGAACAATTGTAAATTGTATTGTATTTTTAATTTGGGTTGTCACATGTTCATTGCTAGTATGTGAAAATATAATTGATTATTGTAGTTGATATTGATTGTAGTATCTGACCTAGCTGAATTCCAAATTAGTTCAAGGAGATTTTCTATTTAGACTCTCATGTCATCTACAAATAGGGACAGCTTTATTTTTTCTTTTCCAATTTTTATATTTTTATTTCATTTTCTTGCCTTATTGAACTGGCTAGAACTTCTAGTACTATATTGAATAAGAGGGATAATGGCAGATATTTTCATCTTACTGTCTATAATAGAAAGAACATATTCAGTGTTTTACCCATAAGTAAGATGTTAGCTGTAGGGTTTTTGTAGATGTGCTTTACCAAGTGGAGGAAATTGCTCTTCTAATCTTATGTTTTTCAAGACTTTTATCATGAATTGCCACTGAACTTTTATATGCTTTTTTTGTACCAATTGATGTGCTTATATGGTTTTTCCTCTTAGCCTCTTAACAATATCTGTTAATATATTGGATTCTAGTGATCTATTTTGGAATATTGAACCAATATTGCATCCTTGGAATAAACCTTACTTGGACATGATATATAATTATTCTTACACATCTGCTATCATTCTCATTGTTTTTCTCTTATAGGTAAAGGTGTTGTTTCTCTCTTGATGCTTTCAATGTTTTTTCTTTGTTTTTAATTTTTAGTAGTTTGATTATGTGTGCTGGTATAGGTTTTGTGTGTATGTTTTTCCTATTTGGGGTAAGTTCCACTTCTGGATTCTATAGGTTTATGTCTTTGGTAAAATTTTTGAAATTTTTACCCATTATTTCTTTGAGTACCCATTCTTTTGTTTGGCAGATTTAATCATAAAAATGTTATATCGTTTTATTGACCCACATGTTCCTGAGGCTCAGTTCATTTTTATTCACTCTATTTCCTTTATATTATTCATTCTAGGTGATTTATACTGTTCTATCTACAAATCTGCTGATTGTTTCCTTTGTCATCTCTATTCTGGTTGAGTCCATCTAGTCACTTGTATTTTATTTTGATTTTTGTATTTTTTAGTGCTAAATTTTCTTTTTTTTAATATATATATAGTATCACTCTGTTGCCCTGGGTAGAGTGCTTTGGCATCATTACTCACAGCAACCTCAAACTCTTGGGCTCAAGCCATTCTCTTGCCTCAGCCTCCAAGTAGATAGGACTACAGGCATTTGCCCCCACACCCAGTTAGTTTTTTTTTTTTTAATGTTTAGTAGAATTGAGATCTTGCTCTGCTCAGGCTAGTCTTGAACTCCTAAGCTCAAGCAATTCACCCACCTCAGTCAACCAGAGTTCTGGGGTTATAGGTGTGAGCCACCATGCCTGGTCCATTTGGTTTTTCATTACATCTTATATTTCTTTACTGAAACTTTCAACTTTTTTCATTTATTTTAAATACATTTATAATTTGCTGATTTAGGCATTTTTATATTATCTTATTTAAAATCATTATCAGATAATTTCAACATCTGTCTTACCTTGGTGTTGTTATCTGTTTTCCTTTAAGTTGAAATTTTCCTGATTCTTTATGTAAATGATTTTTTATTGAATCTTTGACATTTGGGTATTATGTTATGAGACTCTGGATTTTATTAAATCTTCTGTTTTAGTAGATCTCTCCTGACATGTTGGCAGGGGAAGTGTTTACTCCTTGTTACTGCCATGTAGAAGTAGAAATCCAGGTTCTCCATTCATCCTCCATTAGCACTCCTTAGAAGTGGATGACGCTTTATTATTATTGTTTGGGAGTGGAAAGTTGAAACTTCCCTTTTATGCCTTTACTAACATCACCTGGTCTATAGAGATACGTGCATCTTATTCCTGCCCACCATGTGGCCTCCAGTGACTTTGCTATTGGGGTACAAAAGATTTAGCTTTTCAGTTGGCCTTCTCCAACATCCTACCCCAATAGGTTGGTTGAGGCACCTCATTAGAGCCTGAGGAAGGTAGCAGTCTAAGTTCTCCACTCAGTGTTTCCTCGTGGGGAATGAGGGTAAGGGTGCCATTTTTCTTCTGTTGTTTAGCTAGAGTATGGTGACTATTATCTAAAAGTTTTTTATTTTGCTAGGCTGCCCATTCTTGGTCCTTTGTCTACAGAGAGCTGGCTTTCTTGAAGCTTTTTCTTTTGTTTGTGCCCATTGGCATTTCAAGATTTCTGGCTTCTCTAATACCCAGTCTAGGATATATGAAGTAAGAGAATACAAAGGCAACTCACCACTTTGTCATTCCTTAAGTCTTGAAATGTCTTGCAGTCTCTAGGGAGTCTGCCTTCTTTTCTCTAGCTTTGAGATTATTCTTATGTTTGTTTTATATATAATGTACAGGTTTTTAGCTGTACTTAGTTGTAGAAATAGAGAGAAGTACAACTACTATGTCTTATCCTAGAACTAGAAACTCAGACTTACTTTTTATTTGTCTAACTTACCATTTTTTAAGATGTTGTCTTGTCAGCTTACAGACTCTTATCTATAATGTTCGTAATGGTCATTGACATGGTATATTTTAATCATGTCCCCTCTCAGCCTTCTTTTATCCTTTGAATCATTTAATTGAGTATCAGAAGATGATATGCAGCTTGATTATGATCTCTATAAATATTTTCATGGTTATTCTCTTGAGAAACTCTATGACTGTTTTTATTTCCAACTCAGAGCACAGTAATTTTAATGACCTGGAATTTTTTGAATACAGAGAAAAATTGCAACAAGTCCTCATTTCATTTAAAGTCATGCTCAAATTTCACCTTTTTAGAACAGCTTTTCATGACCATGCTCTGTATACTTACCCTGCTTTATTTTATTTGTATCATGTATAACTATTTGATATTTTATTCTTCACATCGCTTAGTACTCGCTGATATCTTATATCTATATATTTGTTTATTGTCTCTGTCCTTTCCAAGTATAAAAGATCAATAAGGGCAGAGTCTGTTTTGTTGCCAGTGCCTAGAAAAATCCTTGGCATATAGTAGGCTCTAAATATTTTTTTTTTCTGATTGAATAAACACTACACAAGTGATTAGGGTGGAGGATAGAGTAAAAAAGAGAAAATTCTGAGTACATAGCCTAAATAATTTCAATTAACTTATATGGTACTAGACAACAACATTAGATTAAATCTATTCACCAAACTTAGATCAAAATATATGAGGAAAAGATAATAACTTCCACTTTTTCTCTTATATTGTTCTTTGTTCTTTTCATCCAAGCTACAAAACTAAAGTAGGATGAGGCAAGATCTTTCTGAAAATGACATGTGTGGCACTCTGATGAGAAGTGGTAAATTCACAAATTGAAGACTTAACCAGAAATTTCAACATTTTGCATAGATGATAGAATCAAGTGACAGTTTGGCATGCTGCCCCAGGTAAATTAAAACTCATGTAGTCCCTAGAGTAACTGGATACATTCCAAATGCAGGTCTTCTAGATGATGCTCAATACCTTGAATTGAATCCAGATTTTACAGGGAAGTAGTTAAAATGAATAGAAAAAAGTAGTGATGTCATTCTTCGCAATCACAACTCTTTCATATTTTCCCCCTCAATATGACTTTAGACGCAGCTCCTTATGGAGCCCCACATAAACTGGGATTGCTGTACTTCTCACAGGAGAAGAAAGGATGCAATCTTTTCCCTAAGATGACACTGCACCTTGTCTCCAAGGCTAGAAAGAGATGTGATATTTCTCATTTCATCTGTTAGTTTGATATCTCTCTAAGAAACACAGATATCAGGCACCATAGTTAGGCAAAAGAAAACTGTTTTACACTCTCCCATTATGTAAATATAATATGTCTTATAAGGCATATTCAGAATATGGATAGTATATAGTATACCATAGTAAAAATTAGGGCAATGCTAAAGCAAAAATTGAATTTAAATCTACCTTAATGTCCTTTTAAATGTAGTAGCCTTCTTGGGAAACACAGTTCAGGTTTTAGAACATTAGTTATGCACAACACTTGTCCTGTATAGCTGATATCACCTGAGCCATAAAACTACAGAGCCACCTGGCCCTTTCCAGAAAAATTTATTCCAGAAATTATATTATCTCTTGACTAGGCAAAGCTTTTACTCAAATGAGCTATCTTCAGTAAGCTCTTTATCAAATTCTGTGCCATTGGTGCAGTTGTCTTAATTTTACTTAAGTGCTTGCTGGCTGACTTTGAGCCCCAAAAGACAAAGCATCTTACTGGAAAGGATTTAAGTTTGGGTGGAAAAAGAAAAACAGCTGCCTTCTTGACCTCCCTGCTTCTTTCCACTACTAATGGAGATGAGAGGAAGAGTGAAAGAAAAGAACCCTTGTTTCTAATTTGAGTTACCTGCCTTGAAGACTTGTTTATTTGCAGCATATGAATGACCTCCATAAAAACAAGTTCACTGAAAGAAATATTTCCTTCCTGGGCGGCGCCTGTGGCTCAGTGAGTAGGGCTGGCCTCACATACAGAGGGTGGCGGGTTCAAACCCAGCCCCTGCCAAACTGCAACAACAACAATAAAAAAAAAATAGCTGGGTATTGGCAGGGGTCGCCTGTAATCCCAGCTACTCAGGAGGCTGAGGCAAGAGAATCGCCTAAGCCCAGGAGCTGGAGGTTGCTGTGAGCAGTGTGATGCCATGGCACACTCTGCCAAGGGTGATAAAGTGAGACTGTCCCTACCAAAAAAAAAAAAAAAAAAGAAAGAAAGAAATATTTCTTGCCAAAGCAAAGTGTGATGATTTGCTCCCACAAAATTATATTTCAGATGATTTGGCATAATTTTGACTTTGTTCTGCTGACTCAGGAAGGGGCTAACATAATGGGATATACTTTTTTCCTTTGTTTTTATTCTAATAATGTATCACCATTTGCAAGCAGTTGTAGGTAGTGAATAAAAGAATGAATAAGGGAGAAATTTGGTGGCTTTTCTTGTAACCTTATGCATGTAAGGTAAAAATTCTATAAAATATGGAAAGTATTTTTAAGTGTATATCCTTTGGCTGAATTTCAGTAAACATGAGTAATAATAGTTTTATCCATCTATCCATCCATCCGTCCATTCATTTATTCATTCATTCAGTATTTATTTGAGTGCCTTCTGCCCCATGCAGGTGTTACACCGATAAGAAAGAAACAGAAGTAGACCTTCTATTCCAATGGGCCCTTGATAATTTCTTGCTCCTTCCTCTGAAGTGTACCCCCATTTTATTTATCTTGTTTTTTCCCAAAAGATGGTGAATATTATCATGTGTTTTCTATGATGCTAGTCATTCAACAAAGCCTTTTTGGACTAGGTTGAACAAAGATTTTTGAAGATGGAAGTAAGGAAACTTTCAGAGATAGTCACAGGAAGTTAGATCTAGAAGGGAACTTAAAGATTATTTAGCTCATAGATTTTCAAACTGTGTTTCTCAAATTCCTGAAGGGTTCTCATGGGTACCTTTAAGACTGCTTTCAGGGAGAAGAGGAGGGACAACAGAAAAACTGTGGAATTCTCATAACCTTCACTATGCTTCAATCATCAGATTTACACTTTCAGGTCTTTTATGTACGATATTCCATTAATAGGTCAATTGAAGAAAGGATTGCCTGCTAAAAAAACATTAAAACCACTGATTGGTCAAATACTTCTCCCTTATGGGTCTTGAAAAAGGTAGGGTGATTTGTTCAAGGGCGTACATATGATTAGTAATGCTCTTAGAACTAAAATCTAAACTCTAATTTTCAGTCTGGAGTTTTATCTGTGACTTTCTGAAGTTTACTAGTTCACAACTGTTGCATAAGATCAGCACAATTCTTGATACACAGATGACATAATTGAAAGAATAAATGTCAAAATCTACTTTGACAGCACTTTCTCTTTGGACATAGTTCAATATCTCTGCACTTAACAAAGTGACTTTCACACAGTAAGGGCTTAATGGGGGTGGTTGTACTGGTGATTGTTATCCTTGGTTGTTTCATCTTTCTATAGTAAAGCACTCTAATCCTTTTATTCTATTCTAATCGTCTTCCCCCTGAACCCACTAGCCCTTCAAACATATTGTTTTTTGCTGTTGATCTCAGTCCATGGGACAGAATGGATGTTGAAACAGAAACATATATAGGCAATTCTAACTTAAAGCTCAAGTAACTAACTTAAGCTGCTTTATATGCTGTTGCCTTATGTGTTTAATTATGTAACAATTAACAGTTGTCTATTGTCAAGATTAAGAAAATAAATAAATGATTATAAAACACCATATGTGACGCTCGGTGCCTGTAGCTCAAGTGGCTAAGGTGCTAGCCACATACCCCAGAAGTGGCAGGTTCAAATCCAGCCTGGGCCTGCCAAACAACAATGACAACTACAACCAAAAAATAGCCAGGCATTGTGACGGGCACCTGTAGTCCCAGCTACTTGGGAGACAGAGGCAGGAGAATCGCTTGAGGCCAGGAGTTGGAGGTTGCTGTAAGCTGTGATGCCACAGCACTCTACCCGGGGCGACAGCTTGTGGCTCTGTCTCAAAAAAAAAAAAAAAAAAAGCTTCTGCACCGCCAAGAACACAGTAAGTATTGCTAGCAGACAGCCCTCAGAATGGGAAAGAATATTTGCAAGTTATGCCTCCAACAAAGGCTTAATAACCAGAATAAACAGAGAACTTCAACGTATTTGCAAGAAAAGAACAAGAGATCCCATCTCAGGATGGGCAAAAGATCTGAAAAGAAACTTATCTAAAGAAGACAGGCGCACGGCCTTCAGACACATGAAGAAATGCTCATTATCCTTAATCATCAGAGAAATGCAAATCAAAACTACCTTGAGATATCATCTAACTCCAGTAAGATTAGCCCACATGATGAAATCCCCAAACCAGAGATGTTGGC
>CAUYON010093904.1:0-17571 GCA_963573935.1 Arctocebus calabarensis | reverse complement strand
ACACAGGGTCACTTCCGGCAAATATCCAGCAACAACAGAGTGATCCCACCAGGTCCTGATCTGGGATAGACAACTCTCCAACTCTGCGGATGGTCTTAGACGACAGTGAAAAATAATCATGAGGCGGAATCAACAGAAAAACTTTGGCAATAAGAATAATCAGAGTAGACCACCTCCCCCAAGGAATGACGAGGTAGATACCAAAAAAGATCCCATGCATAAGCAAATGGCTGAAATGTCAGAAATTGAATTCAGAGTCTGGATAGCAAATAAGATCAGCAGAATGGAGGAAAAGATGGAATTAGAATTTCAAGCAGTAATACAAAAAATGACCCAAAAGATGTCTCAAGAACTGAACAAGTTCAAAGAGAAAATGACCAAAGATATTGACACATTGAGACAAGAAGTTGCAGCCCTCAAAGATCTGAGAAATACAGTAGAATCCCACAGTAAAAGAATGGAGCAAGTAGAAGAAGGGATTTCTGACATAGTAGACAAAGCTTTCAAATGCTCCCAAACTTCCAAAGAGAAAGAAAGAAGGAAGAGAAATGGAAGGCAATAACGGATCATTCTATTAGGGAGCTGTGGGTTAACTTGAAGAAAACCAATATTTGCCTTATAGGGATACCTGAAAATGATGAAATGGCGTCACAAGGCACAGAGTCTCTTCTTTATGAGATTATGAAAGAGAACTTCCCAGACATGTGAACAGATTATGAAATTCAGATAGCAGACAGTTTTAAAACCCCAGCATGACTCAACTCTAATAAAATGTCCCCCTGCACATCATAATTAACTTCACTAAAGTTAATATGAAGGAGAAAATTTGGAAAGCAGCCAGACATAAGAAATCCATTACCTACAAGGGGAAGAATATTAGAAGAACTGTAGATCTCTCTGATCAAACCTTTCAAGGTAGAAGAGAATGGTCATCAGCTTTTAATCTCCTAAAACAAAATAACTTTCAACCCAGGAACCAGTACCAAGCTAAACTAAGTTTCATTTATGATGGAGAAATGAAATACTACAATGACACCCATGTGTTGAAGAAATTTCCTATAACTAAACCAGCTCTCCAGGATATTCTCAGACCTAACCTCCATAAGGACCAGGATAATCCTCCACAACAAAAGTAAACTCACCCAGAAACTTTTTGTCAAATTCCAAATTCCACAGTGATGAAAGGACTAAAAATGTCCAATGGACTTTCTAAAGATTTATCAATATTTTCAATTAATGTGAATGGTTTAAATTGTCCTCTAAAGAGGCACAGGTTGGCGGACTGGGTACAAAAACTCAAGCCAGATATCTGCTGCATACAAGAATCTCATCTTACCTTAAAAGATAAATTTAGACTCAAGATGAAGGGATGGTCATCTATTTTCCAGGCAAATGAAAAACAGAAAAAAGCAGGTGTTGCAATCTTATTCAAAGATACAATAGGCTTTAAAACAATAAAAGTAAGGAAGAATAAAGACGGACATTTTATATTTGCTAAAGATACTACTAAATATGATGACATTTCAATTATTAATATTTATGTACCCAACCAGAAGGCATCTCCATTTATAAGAAAAACTCTAAGAGATATGAGTAACTTGATTTCCTCCAGCTCCATAGTAGTTGGAGATTTTAATACTCCTTTAGCAGTTTTGGATAGATCCTCCAGTAAGAAGCTAAGTAATGAAATTTTACATTTAAACTTAACCATTCAACATCTGATTTAACAGACATCTACAGAACATTTCATCCTAATAAAATTGAATGCACATTCTTTTCATCAGTCCACAGAACATACTCCAAAATCGATCACATCTTAGGTAACAAGTCCTACCTCAGCAAATTTAAAATAATAGAAATCATTCCTTGCATCTTCTATGAACATCATGGAATAAAAATTGAACTCAATAACAAAAGGAAACTGCATACTCATACAAAGACATGGAAGCTAAAAACCTTATGCTGAAGGATAGATGGGGCATAGATGAGATTCAGAAGGAAATTACCAAATTTGGGGGAAAAAAAATGACAATGAAGACAAGAATTATCAGAACCTCTATGATACTGCGAGGCAGTCCTAAGATTGAAATTTACAGCACTGAAAACCTTCCTCAATAAAATGGAAAGACAGGAAGTTAACAACTTAATGGGAAATCCTCAGCAACTGGAGAAGGAAGAACATTTCAACCCCAAACAGAGCAGAAGAAAATAAATAACCAAAATTAGAGCAGTATTACATGAAATTGAAAACAAAAGAATTATACAACAGATCAATAAATCAAAAAGCTGGGTTTTTGAAAAGATCAATAAAATAGACAAACTTTTGGCTAAACTAGGCAGAAAATAATAAGAATAAAATCTCTGATTTGATCAATCAGAAACAGTAAAGACGAAATAACAACAGACCCCTCAGGATTCAAGAAATCCTTAACTACTATTACAAGAAACTATACTCTCAGAAATATGAAAATCTTAAGGGTATTGATCGATACTTGGAAGCACGCCACCAACCAATACTTAGCCGGAATGAAGTGGAAATGTTCAACAGACTCATATCAAGTTGTGAAATAGCATCAACTATAAAAAAATCTCCCTAAAAAGAAAAGCCTGGGACCAGATGGCTTCACGTCAGAATTCTACCAAACCGTTAAAGAACTAGTACCTATATTACTAAACCTCTTCCAAAATATAGAAAAAGAAGAAATACTACACAACACATTCTATGAAGCAAACATCACCTTGATCCCTAAATCAGGGAGAGAACCAACTAGAAAAGAAAATTATAGACCAATATCACTAATGAATATTGATGCTAAAATATTCAATAAGATCCTAACAAATAGAAACCAACAACACAACAAACATATTATATACCATGACCAAGTGGGCTTTATCCCAGTGTCTAAAGGTTGGTTCAATATACGTAAATCTATAAATGTAATCCAGCACATAAACAAATTAAAAATGAACTCCTTATGATTCTCTCATTGATGCAGAAAAAGCTTTTGACAATATCCAGCATTCCTTCATGATCCAAACACTTTAAAAAATTCGTATAGAAGGGACATTTCTTAAACTGATAGAGGCCATGTTCAGAAAATCCACAGCCAATATTGGATTGAATGGAGTTAAATTGAAACCATTCCCACTTAGATCAGGAACCAGGCAAGGTTGCCCATTGTCTCCTCTGCTCTTCATCATTGTAATGGAAACTTTAGCCATTCCAATTAGGGAAGAAAAAGTGATCAATGGTATCCACACTAGGTCAGAAGAGATGAAACATTCACTCTTCGCAGATGATATGATTGTATAACTGGAAAACACCAGGGGTTCTACTACAAAACGTTTAGACATGATCAAAGAATACAGCAATGTCTCAGGCTACAAAATCAATGCCCATAAATCTGTAGCCTTTATATATACAACTATAGTCAAGTTGAAAAAACAGTGAAGGACTATATTCCTTTCACAGTAGTGCCAAAGAAGATGAAATATTTGGGAGTTTACCTAACAAAGGATGTGAAAGATCTCTATAAAGAGAACTATTAAACTTTAAGAAAAGAAATAGCTGAAAATGTTAACAAATGGAAAAACATACCATGGTCTTGGCTGGGAAGAATCAATATTGTTAAAATGTCTACACTACCCAAAGCAATATATAACTTTAATGCAATTCCTATTAAAGCTCCATTGTCATATTTTAAATATCTCAAAAAAAGAATACTTCATTATATGGAATTAGAAAAAACCTCGAATAGCCAAGACATTACTAAGAAATAAAAACAAAGCAGGAGGAATCACACTTCCAGAATACAGACTATACTGTGAATGAATAGTGATCTAAACAGCATGGCACTGGCACAAAAACAGAGAGGTAGATGTTTGGAACAGAACAGAGAACAAAGACATTAATCCAGCTACTTTCTGTTACTTAATCTTTGACAAGCCAATTAAAAACATTCAGTGGGAAAAGACTCCCTATTTAACAAATGGTGCTGAGTAAACTGGCTGGCAACCCTCCGAAGACTGAAACTGGAACCACACCTCTCACCATTAACTAAGGTAGACTCTCACTGGATTAAAGACTTAAACTTAAGACACGAAACTATCAAAACATTAGAAGAAAGTGTATGGAAAACTCTTGAAGTAATCACCTTGGGTGAATGTTTTATGAGGCGAACTCCCCAGGCAACTGAAGCAGTATCCAAAATACACTACTGGAACCTGATCAAATTAAAAATCTTCTGTATAGCCAAGAAAATAGTAAGTATAGCAAGCAGACAGCCCTCAGAATGGGAGAAAGTATTTGCAGGTTATGCCTCTGACAAAAGTTTAATAAGCAGAATCCACAGAGAACTCAAATTTATTAGAAAGAAAACAAGTGATCCCATCTCAGGGTGGGCAAAGGACTTGAAGAGAAACTTCTCTAAAGAAGACAGGTGCATGACTCACAGACACATGAAAAATACTCACCATCCTTAATTATCAGAGAAATGCATATCAAAACTACTTTGAGATATCACCTAACTCCAGTAAGATTAGCCCACATGACAAAATCCCCAAACCAGAGATGTTGGCATGGATGTGGAGAAAAAGGAACACTTCTACACTGCTGGTGGGAATGCACAGTAATATGTTCCTTTTGGAAGGATGTTTGGGGAGTTCTTAGAGATCTAAAAATGACCTGCCATTCGATCCTATAATTCCTTGACTAGTTATATGCCCAGAAGACCAAAAATCACATTATAAAAAAGACATCTGTACCAGAATATTTATTGCAGCCCAATTCATAATTTCTAAGTCATGGAAGAAGCCCAAGTGCCCATTGTCCCATGAATGGATTAATAAATTGTGGTACATGTATACCATGGAATATTATGCAGCCTTAAAGAAACACGGTGACTTTATCTCTTTCATATTTACATGGATGGAGCTGGAACATATTCTTTTTAGCAAAGTATCTCAATAGTGGAAGAAAAAATATCCAAAGTACTCAGCCCTACTATGAAGCTAATTTATAGGTTTCATATGAAGGCTATAAGCCAACTATAGCACAAGAATATGGGAAAAGGGGCAAGGGAGGGGGGAGGTTGAGGTGGAGGGAGGGTAACTGGTGGGGCCACATATATGGTTCATCTTAGAAGGGTATGGACAAAACTTACTAAATGCAGAATACAAATGTCTTCATACAATAACAAAGAAAATGCCCTGAAGGCTATGTTAAACAGTTTAATGAAAACATTTCAGATTGTACATGAAACCAGCACATTGTACCCCTTGATTGTACTAAAGTACGTAGCTGTGATGTAATAATTAAAAAATAAATAAAAAAATACACACATACATGCACAAACTGACGGACCAACCAAGAATCATTCTCATCATCCAAAAAGACCAGAAATACCTTGATGGTTCAAGCAAAGTAGACATGGTTAAGACCTGTGAAGCTATGATCCAATGGAGGCTGTAGCCAGGCCTACTAAATTTATAACATTCTTTCAAATGGATATTTTGGGTAGGTGTCAAACAGACCCTTGAAATAGCATTCCATGGGCATTACCTGTGGCTCAGTGGGTAGAGCAATGGCCCTATATTATGAGGGTAGTGAGTTTGAACCAGGCCCCGGCCAAACTGCAAGAATAAATAGCCAGGTGGCATGGAGGCTGCCTGTAGTTACAGCTAATCAGGAGACTGAAGGAAAAGAAATGGCTAAGCCCAAGATTAGGAGCTTGCTGTGTGCTGTGATATTATAGCACTCTACTGAGGGTCACAGAGATAAACTAAGTCTCAAGGGAAATAAAAAAAGAGCTTCCTATTTAAGTGACTCCATGCACTTTTGTCAACTTTGACGATGCTAGAGTCACACTGCTGTACAAAATATCAACTGTTGTATCAACCTAGTGCCAGTAATATCAAACATCAATGAAATCAATAATGCACACCTGGAGGGTGACTCCTGTGGCACAGAGAAGTATGGCACCAGCCCCATATATCAGAGATGATGGGTTCAAACCCAGCCCTGGCCAAAAAAAACAACTGCAAAATAATAATAATAATAATGCAAAAATGGCAGATCTCTTTTCTGTCTATGGATGGAGGTCTAAGAAGTGTTCTGGTTCAAACACTTGAGGGACACCAGCTGAATGAAGTGAGCAGAAAGGGCCACTTACTACTTTTGACCAGAAGCCTGGATCCCAGGACATTGCCATATGATGTCACTTCATGGTCAGCATGGATGACTTCACAATGTGCGTTGCCTTGGGTTACCATCTTTAAACTTAACCTAATTCCTGGTAAGCATGTGTAGTGGCTATTTGGGGTTTTCATTCAGTTCAAACTGTTACAAAAGAGTGGGATTCTTTTCTCCACCCTCAATTCTTGCTTCCAGAAGTTTGTATATCCAGACAAGGGATTGAACAATTCTTCCTTTCCTTTTCACGTCATGGTTTATAAGTAAGTCGAAAAGTATGGTTCATAACTAATGTTTCACTGGGATGTTACAGAACAAGAACCTGAGCCCAAAGATCAGACAGTGATGTCACAGACCTGAAATCACACTATTGTTTGATCTAGTTTTCATGAGATTTGATTTCATTCTCTAGAATAGGCTTGTTTTTGACAGTAGGTACTCTCTTGAAATCTGGTTAGGCAATGTGTCCATTTGTGTACTCCATACTTGCAGTTATTTCTAATTATCATGGGAAATATCCACCTATCTGGAAAGTTACAATGTTTATGACCTCTGGGCCAGGTGAGTCCAAACTTTTGGCTTCTTGGCCATATAGGAAGTATAAAAATTATGTTGGACCACACATTCAATATACATTCACTAATGAAAGCTGATAAGCAAAAAAGAGATCCATGAGTAATTGTGATAATATCTGCCCTCACGGATATACAAAACAGTACTGAAATAATCCATAAGTGTCATGTGGGCCTGAGGATTGAAACTCCTCATAAACCCTAGTAAGATCATTTCTTAATTAGAGTTCAATGACTTTTTCCATGCCTGACTACAATATTTGGATCTTATGGGAGTCCAAGGTTGGCTAATCCTCTGAGCAAGGGATAATCCCCTGACAAGCCTGAGCAACAGCAAGACACCCTCAGCCTCAATGTCCCACCTGGTTTCTACTGAAAGAGAAAAGGTAGTCAAGCTTTGTGGTCATTGCCTTTAGTTCCACCTACTCCAGATAACACTTCCCATGTCCATGCATGTCCTCATGAAAGTGGCAAAGTCTATGTCTTTTTTAAGGCTGCATAACATTCCATGGTGTACATATACTACAATTTCTCAATCCTTTTATGCCTCGATGGTCACTTGGGCTTCTTTCATGACTTAGCAATTATGAACTGGGCTACAATAACACATCATGATTTTTGTTCCTCTGGATATATACCTAACAGATGAATTGAAGGATCAAATGGCAGGTCTGTTTTTAGATCTGCAAGTGATCTCCAAACACCTTTCCAAAGGGAACGTATTAGTTTGCAGTCCCACGCGCAATCCAGATGTGTTGTTTTTTTCCTACATCCATGCCGTCATCTATAGTTTTGGGATTTGTGATGTGGACTCATTGTACTGTAGTTAGATGATATTTCAATGTGATTTTTGAATTAGATTTCTAATGATTAAGGAAGAAGAACATTTTTCCATGTGTCTATAGGCCCTGAATCTATCTTCTTCAGAGATGTTTCTCTTCAAGTCCCTTGACCAAACTGATTTGGCATCACTTGTTCTTTTCTTGTTAATACGGTGGAGTTCTCTGTGGATTCTGTTTATTCAACCTTTGTTAGAGACATAACCTGCACATAGCTTCTCCCATTCTGAGGGCTGTCTACTTGCTTTTACTATGTTCTTGGCTGTACACAGTCTTTTTCATTTAATGAGATCCCAGTAATTTATTTTTGGTGTTGCTTCAATTGCCCGGGGTGTCCTTCTCATAAAACAATCACCCAGGATGATTTCTTGAAGTGTATTTCCTTCACTTTCTTCTAGTATTTTTATAGTTTCATGTCTTAAGTTTAAATCCTTAATCCAGTGAGAGTCTATCTTAATTTATAGTGAAAGTATGGGTCCATTTCAGTCTTTTACAGGTCGCCAGCCAGTTCACCTGGCACCATTGGTTAAATAAGGAGTCTTTTCACCACTGAATGTTTTTAATTGGCTTATCGAAGAACAAGTGATAGTAAGTAGCTGGATTAATCTTTTGGTTCTCTATTCTATTTCAAACATCTACCACTCTGTATTTCTGCCAGTACCTTGTTGTTTTGATCACTATTGATTATAGTACAGTCTGAGGTCTGGTAGTGTGATTCCTCCTGATTTGTTTGTATTTCTGACTAATGTCTTGGCTATTTGAGTTTCTTTCTGATTCCATATAAAACAAAGTGTTATTTTTTGAGGTCTTTACAGTATGACAGTGGTTAATTAATAGGAATTGCATTAAAATTGTATATTGCTTTTTGGTAGTATTGACATTTTAACAATATTGGTTTTTCCCAGTCATGAGCTTGGTATGTTTTTCCATTAGTCAACGTTTTCAAATATTTATTTTCTTAGAGTTTCATAGTTTTCTTTATAGAGATCTTCCATGGCCTTTTTAATGGTAAACTCCCAAATGTTTAATCTTTTTGGCACTATTGTGAAAGTAATAGAGTCCTTGGCTGTGTTTTCAGCTTGACTATTGCTGGTATACATAAAGGTTACAGATTTTTGAGTATTGATTTTGTAACCTGAGCCACTACTGTATTCGTAATCACTTCTAACAGTTTTGTAGTTTAATCCCTGAGTTGTTCCAGATATATAATCACATCATCTGCAAAGAGTGCATGTTTGATCTCCTCTAACCATATATATATATACACTTGATCACTTTTTCTTGCCTGATTGCGATGGCTAAGACTTACATTACAATGTCAAAAAGCCCTGGAGAGTGGAAATGATTAGAAATGAGTGGAGAGTGGAAAAGAGTGAAAATGATTTCCATTTAACTCCATTCTATATGATATTGGCAATGGGTTTGCTTTGGATGGCCTCTTTCAATTTTAGAAATGTCCATTCTTTGCCTATTTCTTTGCTTAGTTTATTTTTTTATTGATGTTATTTATTTATTTATTTATTTTTGCAGAGATAGATTATCATTTTATCACCCTTGGTAGTGTGCCTTCGTATCACGTAGGTCACAGTAACCTCCAGCTCATGGGCTATGGTTATTTTCTTGCCACAGCTTCCCAAGTATCTGGGACAACAGTTACCTGCCAACAACACCCAGCTATTTTTTGTTGTTGTTGTTGTTGATGTAATTTGACCTGCGACATATTTGAACCCACCACCCTCCTTATTTGGGTCTGGCACAATAACCACTGAGCCACCGGCTCCACTCTTTCCTTAATTTCTTTTTGGAGGATCTATCCAAAAGTGCCAAAGGAGTGTTAAAATTTCCAACTATAAAGGTGCTTGAGTAAATCAAGTTGCTCATATCTGTTAGATTCTGTCTTAAAATTGAGGTGCATTTGGTTGGGTGCATAAATGTTAATAATAGAAATCTCATCATGTTGAGTGTTACCTTTTACAAATATGAAGTGGCCAACCCTATCTTTCCTTATTTTGTTGGTTTAAAGCCTATTGTATCTGCAAATAATATTGCAACACCTGCTCTTATTCAGATTGCCATTTGCCTGAATTGTAGACCATCCCTTCACCCTGAGTCTTATTTATCTTTTAAGGCAAGATGAGATTCTTGTATGCAGTAGATATCTGGCCTGAGATTTGTATACAGTCAGGAAAACTGTGCCTCCTCACAGGACAATTTAAGCCGTCCACATTAATTGAGATTATTGACAAGTCTGGTAGTACTTTGGGTTTCAATTTTTTTGAAAGTCCTGTGGACATTTTTAATTCTTTCATCACTGTCTAACTTGGAATTTGATCAACAGTTTCTGAGTATGTTTACTTTGGTGGTAGAGGATTGTGCTGGTCATTATGGAAGATAGGCCTGAGAATATCCTGGTTTAGTTATGGCAAATTTATTCATCATGTGAATGTCATTAAAGTATTTAATTTCTCTATCATAAATGACACTCAGTTTAGCTGGATACTGGGTCCTGGGTTGAAAGGTATTTTGTTTTAGAGGGTTAAATGTCAACGACCACCCTCTTCCACCTTGAAAATTTTCAGCCCAGAGATTTGCAGTCATTCTAATCTTCTTCCCTTGCATGTTATGCTTTTGTTATGTCCAGCTGCTTGAAGAATTTTCTCCTCCATATTAACTTTGGTAAGGTTAATTATAATGTGTCTGGGAGATGCTTTATTTGGATTGAGTCATGCTGGGGTGCTGAAAATGTCTGCTATTTGGATTTATGAATGTCTTGCCATGATTGAGAAGTTCTCCAGGATTATCTCTTGAAGTAGAGCATCTGGGCCTTTTGAAGCAACCTCATTGGCTTCGTGAATCCCCATAAGGGAAATATTTGTTTTCTGCTTTCTTCAAATTCTCCCAGAGGTCTCTGGGAGAAAGACCCATTTTTACTCTCCACTTCTCTTCACTTTTAAGGAATTGGGAGCATTGGAAAGCTTTATCTTCAATGTCATAGATCCTTTTGTCTGCCTGATCCATTCTGTTACTGAGGGATTCTGCTGTATTTCTCAGATCTCTGAGGGATGCAAGTTCTTGCCTCTATGTGTCAAAATCTTTGGTCAAAGACTTTGTCTTTAAATTCATTGAATTCATGGGACAGCTTTTGAAGTGCTCCTGCAATTTTTAATTCCAGATTTGATTCCATTCTGTTAATCTTATTTGCCATTCCAATTCTGAATTTGATTTCTGACATCTCAGCCATTTGTCCATGAATAGGATCATTTGGTGTGTCCACTTTGTTGTCCCTTGGGGGAGTTCATCTACTCTGATAATTCATGTTGTCAGAGTTTTTCCACTTATTCTGCCCCATGATTATTTTTCTCCACTTGGGTAGATGAGCAGATAAGGTAAAATTGGGTTGGAGGCTCCTAGAGTAGTGATTAACCAGCCCTTTTCCCAGGAGCTGAGACTGGTGACTGCAGCTTTTCCCCTACAGCTTTGCAAATAATCTGTACAGTATTTTGGCCTGAGACACTGCAGACCTGCTTGTTGTGGTCATGCTGAGTGGCTCTGTCTTATTTTCATATCATCTCTGTCCAATCCTAATGAATCAGCAACTCTTGGTTATATTCTCAGCTGTGGAGAAATGCCAGCAACTAACCCTTCCCCATGGGCAGCAACTGGAAAACAAAAATCAAACTTTCCCACAACAACATAACCAGGGTACAGCCTTGGATAGTCATCATTTAATTGACCCAGGTCAAAAGTTCCAAATCAATTTTCACAGTCAGCACATGTTCTCAAGTTGGAAAGTTCAAAAGGTCAACAGCAGAAAGATAGCATGCATTTGCTGACAGGAGTATAAATTGTTCTGGTGCTGTGGGGAGTCATAATAGCCCACACAGGAAATTAATTATTCCAGTAAGTTCAATTCTTCCTTCCCTACCTTGTACCTCTGTCACACCCAGTCACTGGTAACACTACAGGACTGTGACCCAGTTTCCTCCAATGAGAAGATGCTGCAGGTGTTTGCAAATGCCTGAGTCACAGGGAGATCTATGTCTCCTTGGCCATGTTGCTATACTCTGCCACCATCTTCAGGGGTAACTGAAGCCTGACAACATCGGGTGTTTAATAGAAGCTGGGGAGTTTCACTCAGTGCCAGCCCTATCCCAGATTGATGTTGCTGCCACTTATATTCTCACAGAATTGGGGTTTCTGTCCTAGCAATATTCCCCTGCAGGCTAGGTGCTGTTTGATTTCACTGAAAATGTGAATCAGCTCCTCCTTGTGATGCTACCATGACACCAATTCTCACGGGGCTGGCATCTCACATGCCGCTGCACTGTCTTGAGGTAGGCATGATTAGAGCTCAAAAAAAGCTGCCAGTTTCCACCCCTCCCTGTCCTGGTTCTGCTGCCATACCTGCTTTGTCCCCATTATGATCCCCTGGGAGCCAGTTGCATCTACATTCACAAAAGGAGTGATTCTGACTCATCTCTGTCCTTGGAACATGGCACCTCTGCACACGCTGATTCTAGTCTCTGTCCTTGCTGTGCCCCACCTGGCAGGTACCACCTCAGGCATACCCTTTGCTCAAGAGGACTGCATTCCCATCCCAGATCTGTTATTCTAATGGCTGCCACAGGAATAGAGACACACTTCCTCTGGTTGCTAAGAGATGGGGGAAGTATCTCACCAAAATATCCCCAGGGGTGTGAGCCCTATTGTTCCCGCCACTGCCACTGTTGCACAGTGCCACAGGGAACTGCTTCTGCCTTTCCAATAGGGCTCCCTTGCTCCACAGTCTCTGCTCCACACCCATGACAAAGAATGAGCACCTAACTAGAACAGCTCAAGCCCCATTCACACCTCTAAAAAAAATATCCAAGTGCCTGAACTGCACAGGGGATAGGTTTCCAGACCTTAGGGTTATAGTGGAGGGGGATTTCTGGGAGTTCAGAATTTTGGGTAGAGTGTATGTTCAGTTTTATGCCTGTTGAGACAGTACCATGGCACACTCATGTATCCTCTCTGTGAAAGGAATTCTGCTTTGTAGAGGTTCTCTCTCAGGGCCTAAAATAGGATGAGATCTGAACTCCGCTCACTTGGTTGTATAAAGTATACTGTGAGATGTTCTCATAGGGTAGGGGACTCTCATCCACTTGGCAATGGATTTTGTACCTATTGATTATTTCCTTAGTGTTGCAGCTCACCTCAGCAGGTGAGATATGCACTCTTTAACCTTCTATCTTGGCTCAGCTCCAAACCAACAGCTTACTTGCTAAAGTTATGTCCTCTAACTCTCCTTCTGGATGGGAACCTCTGTGGAAAGCTGGCTTCAGGCAACCATCTTGCCTTCTCCCCTCATTTTCCCATATCATAAGGAATTTAAGGTTCATTCCTATTGTAAAATAAATGTGTACTTCATTCTAATTTTGATTATTGAAAAATATTCCATCATCTGAATATAGAATGTTATATGTATCTAATCACCTGAAAATGCTTTAGTAGTCTGGAAGACGGTCCCTTCTCACCTAAGATTCTTAAAATTTTTTATCAACAAGATATGTTGCCTCTGTGAAAACCCTTTTCTGTGTCTGATAAGATCACCATATGGTTTTTCTCATTGATTCTATTCATGTAGTGTTTTGTATTAGTTGATTTATTCACATTGAGATAGACTAGAAGCCAGGTAATAAATCAAATTAGGAATACATGTATAAAATATATTGTATGCTACCAGACTTTTCCTTCACCTATATAGCATATCTCTTATAAATTTGACCCTGCAGTTCCCCCTTTGCCCCAGAAAAATACATTGGTTGGACAGCACTTCTTGCTCAGTGGGTAGAGAGACAGGCCAATAAACCAAGGGTGGTATATTGGTACAAACATGGCCCAAGTCAACCTACCACAAAAATATAGCCAGGCATTGTAGCAGGTGACTGTAGTCTCACCTAATTAAGATTCTGAAACAAGAGAATTGTGTAAGCCCAGGTGTTGTAGGTTTCTGAGAGTTTTGTGACACCATAGCACTCAACCAAATGTGATAATGTGACTCTGTCTCTACAAAAAAAAAAAAAAAATACATTGGTACCATAACAGCTAAAGGAAATGCAAGTTGTTGACCTGAAGCGATTTGACAGACTTTACCCTTCTCAGTAGCAGAGAATACAGGACCATGACAACACTGCTGGGGAAATTTTGCACTGATTTCTTGGACAATTTGGGGATCACTATGTTATTCAACCTTGTCTGAAACCCCTTAGCTTCCAGTGATCCTTCTAACACGGCCTCTGAAATTGCTGGGATCATAGGTGTGAACTATGGAGCTCACCCATGCTTATGTTTTGGTGGATGTTTTTCTCTATTTTCCTCAAAGATAACAGCCCATGGATTAAAAATAACCATTCTATTCAGATGTAATTCACACATGACACAATTCACCCATATTAAGTATAAAGTTCAAGACTACGCATTCAGGAATAACTTGTTTAGTTTTTTCGTTTGTTACTACAGAAATTTCCCTTAAGTTGTAGAAGAGTGACACAGAGGAAAGAAGTGATGTAGGATTGAAAAGAATGGCGAGAGAAAGAAAATGAGAGAGAGAGATTTGGAGGAAGGAAGGGTGAAGCAAGGGAGGGGCAAAGTGACGGAGTGAAGTAAACAAATAAATCAAAAATGACCAAACTTGGTGGCTCACACCTATAATCTAGTCCTGTAGCAGTCTGAGATGAGTGGAGTTCTTGAACAAGTGGGGGCTGACAATGCACTAAGCAAGAGTCAGACCCTTTCTCTATTAAAAAGTGAAAAATTATCTAGACATTGTGACAGGCATCTCCAGTCCTAGCCACATGGGAGTCTCAGGAAGGAAAATTGCCTGAATTCTGGTGCTTGACATTGTTAAGATCTAGGCTGAGGCCATAAAAGACTAGGCTGACCCACATATGGAAACCATATCCCCAAAATACCCATACATGCACCCATGCATAAGAAAACAACAATCTGGGGTGGTGCCTGTGGCTCAGGGAGTAGGGCACCTTCCCCATATACCGAAGGTGGTGGGTTCAAACCCGGTCCTGGCCAAACTGCAAAACAAAGAAATAGCTGGGCATTGTGGCGGGCGCCTGTAGTCCCAGCTATTTGGGAGGCTGAGACAAGAGAATTGCTTAAGCCCAGGAGTTGGAGGTTGCTGTGAGCTGTGTGACACCACAGCACTCTACTGAGGATGATAAAATGAGACTTTCTTTCTCCAAAGGTAAAAAAAAAGAAAATAAAACAATAATCCATCCAACAAATATTTTCATTATCTAAAAATACCAGAATTACCCTGATGGTTCAAGCACATTTTTAAGACCTGTGAAACTATGACCAAATTGAGCCTGAAGCCAGGCATAGGAAATTTGTAAGCTTCTCTCAAATAGATTTTTTGGGATAGTTGTCAATAGAGGTCCTTAAAATAGCATGCCACCTGAGGTACCTGTGGGTCAGTAGATAGGGCATGGGCCCCATATAATGAGGCTATTGGGTTTGAACTCAACCCTGGCCAAAGTGGGGTTGAGATTTATTGAGGCTTTTGTGGGGTGGATAAATGAGTCAGGACCCATGAATTTGGGATTGGTTCCTTTAGATATTGCCAGTTGATTTCATGGGTAGGAGTTTTTCAGATATGTCTGGTCCCTGGGTTCTGCCAGATTGGGGAAAGGGAATATTGGCCCAGATTGAAGGACCTAACAGAAGAGATGGAGGGAGTACTCTGGATTTTGTAGTTTGCATATGAGAAGCCTGATTTGAGGCAAGAATTCATTGTATGTGCAGTTTCCAGTGACTACAAGAATTTAGAATATGAAAGGGTCATATTTACATAAATTCCAAAGATGTGTTTAATACAGGTTTTAGGAATACAATTTCCCTATGACAGAAAAATTTCTCCACTTGACATCTAAACTAGGGGTAAAGTTTCAAAATTACAAACGTGGATAAAAGCAGAAATGAGGGGTAAAACCACAACCAACTTTTATCTCTTTTTTTTTGTATTCAGACAGAGTCTCACTTTTTTGGCCTCGGTAGAGTGACCTGGTATCATAACTCACAGCGAGCTTCACATGTGTCAAAAAACAAACCTGTTTCTTCGGCTGAGACTTTTGCAGCCTTCATAACATACAGCCATTTTTTTATGTAGATTTGGCTGGGGCTGGGTTTGAACCTCCCACCTCTGGCACATGGGAGCGGCACCCTACTCCTTTAAGCCACCATCATCTCCCATCCTTCCATTTTTTTATTCTACAGAGATGAGGATCTCACTACTTCTCAGGCTACTCGCCAAATCAGAAGCTCAGACAATTCCAACTGACAGCACCTCCCCAAGGGCCAACATGACAGGCATGAAGCACCACCACTGGCCACAAAGCATAGTTTGAAAAATCTTCCAACATCAAGTTCTGGAGTGTTGGCTCACACTTGTAATCCTAGCACCCTGGGATGCAGAAGCAAGTGGTCCAAAGTAAATGGACACTGTGGAAGTGGGGGGGCACCTGGACTCCCAGATGCTCAGGAGGCTGAGGCAATTAAGACCTGTTGAGCACTTGGGCACAGGCCCCATATACCAGAGGAGGTAGATTCCAACATGGGCCCTGGCAAAAAAAAAAAAAAAAAAACTGTAAAAAACATAAAAAAGATCTGTTAAGCCCAGGAGTTTGAGATTGTGGTTAGCATGATGACGTCACAGCACGCTACCCAGGGGAAGTGGTAGAATCTGTCTCAAGGAGAAAGAAAATGACAACTTTGGTAGAATGGAACAATGTTCCTTCCATATCAATTATTGGTAGCCTATGTGTGAGCAGGGAGATAGGGTTGACTGTCTCTTTGGTATACATACAACCTTGGTACTTCTTATGTTATCAGACTTTTGAGTACCTCAAGTTTTGGAAAATATTCTGAAGAACATTTATTGAAATAATAGTTCATACTTTGCAAGCGTACAATTCTGTGTTTCTTAGTATAGACAGAAAAATGTACTCCTATCATCACAATCTAATTATAGAGCATTGTCTTCTCCCCCTCACATAGAACATCAATACCGACCAACAGTCACTTTCATCTTCCCCTTCACCTTCCCCTACCGGCCCCCTACTCCTAGCAGACAATTAGCCTTGTCTTCATGTTTTTCTTTTCTTTTTAATTCTTTTATTTTAATTAAATCATAGCTATGTACATTAATGCAATTATGGGGTAAAATGTGCTAGTTTTATATACCATTTCAAATATTTTCATCAAAGTGGTTGACATAGATTTCACCACATTTTCTTAGTTATTGTGTTAAGACATTTATGCTCTACACTTTGTAGTGGGGAAAGAGGCATCAAACTTCCTGGACTAATACATGTCTTGATGTTTTCTTCTGAGTTCAGTCATCCTCTGTATGGTGTTTTATAAGTGGCCTTGTCCCCTTATCTTAATGATTTTAAGGTTCATTCCTATTGTCACATAAATATGCACTTCATTCCTTTTGATTGTAGAAAAATATTCCATCATGTAAATATAGCATGTTATACGTATCCAATCATCTGTAAATCACATTAGTAGTCCTGAAGATGTTCCCTCCTCATCTAAGATTTTTTTTTTTTTTTTTTTTTTATCAACAAGATATGTTGCCTTTGTCAAAAGCCTTTTCTGTGTCTCTTGAGGGGACCGTGTGGTTTTTCTTATTGATTCTATTAATGTAGTGTGTTCTATTAGTTGATTTTTCTATATTGATTTAGACTTCCAATCCTGATAATAAATCCCATTTGGGATTTATTTTGTATGCTACCTGTACAGTATATCTCTCTTTTTTTTTTCCTTCACATTTTTTTTTTTTTTTAATTGTTGGGGATTCATTGAGGGTACAAGAAACCATGTTACACTGGTTGCATTTGTTAGGAAAAGACCCTCTTACAATCGTGTTTTGCCCCCAAAAGGTGTGGCACACACCAAGACCCCAAGACCC
>CAUYON010093902.1:0-11819 GCA_963573935.1 Arctocebus calabarensis | reverse complement strand
CACCCTGGATAGAGTGCCATGGCATCACAGCTCACAGCAACCTCCAATTCCTGGGCTCAAGCGAGTCTCCTGCCTCTGCCTCCCAAGTAGCTGGGACTATGGGCGCCCGCCACAATGCCCGGCCATTTTTTTTTTTTTTTTGGTTGCAGCCGTCATTGCTGTTTGGCGGGCCCGGGCTGGATTTGAACCCGCCAGCTCAGGTGTACATGGCTGGCGCCTTAGACCATTGAGCCACAGGCACCGAACCTGTTTATTTGTTTTATAGAGACAAGGTCTTAATCTGTCACCCTGGCTGGAGTGAGGTGTTGTCATCATAGCTTACTGTAGCCTCAAATCACTGAACTCAAATAGTCCTCCCGCCTCAGCATCCCAAAGCACTGGGATTACAGATGTGAGTCACTTCTGCATTATAATTTATAATTTGAAAATAATCTATGGGTGTCACCTGTGGCTCAGTGAGCAGGGCACTGGCCCCATATATGGAGGGTGGCAGGTTCAATCTCGGCCCTGGCCAAACTGCAACAAAAAAACCCAGCTGGGCATTGTGGCAGGCGCCTGTGGTCCCAGCTACTCAGGAGACTGAGGCAAGAAAATCATCTAAGCCTAAGAGCTGGAGGTTGCTGTGAGCTGTAACCCCATGGCACTCTACTGAGGGTGAAACTCTGCCCTTAAAAAAAAAAAGAAAGAAAGAAAATACTCTAAATGTCCAATAATAGAATTACACTGTATTCATTTGATGGACTATTATGCAGCTATTAAAAATTATATATCTTGGGTGGTGTCTGTGGCTCATCGAGTAGGGCGCTGGCCTCATGTACCGAAGGTGGTGGGTTCAAACCCAGCCTTGGCTGAACTGCAAAGAGAAAAATAGCCCGGTGTTGTGGCGGGTGCCTGTAGTCCCGGTGACTGAGGCAAGAGAATCGTTTAAGCCCTGAAGTTGGATGTTGCTGTGAGCTGTGTGATGCCACGGCACTCTACCGAGGGCGATAAAGTGAGACTCTGTCTCTACAAAAAAACAAATATATATCTCGTGTAGTGACTGTGGTTCAGTGAGTAAGGCACCAGCTCCATGTGTGGTGGGTTCAAACCCAACGCCAGCCAAATTGCAACAAAAAAAATAGCCGGGTGTTGTGGCAGACCCCTGTAGTCCCAGCTACTAGGGAGGCTGAGGCAAGAGAATCACCGAAGCCCAAGAGCTGGGGGTTGCTGTGAGCTGAAACCCCACGGCATCTACCGAAGGGTGACAAGGTGAGACTCTGTCTCTTAAAAAAAAATTATATATCTCTTTACAATAGCCAAAAGGTGGAAATAACCCAACATGGTGGTCCATCCACACACTGGAATATCACTCAGCCATGACAAGGAAGGAGGCTCTGACACAGGCTACCATGTGGATGGACCTTGAGGACATCGTGTGCTCTCCATGAGAGAAGCAGACACAGGAGGACACACAGTGTGAGATTCCATTTATATGAAATGTCCACAACAGGCAGATCCACAGAGATGAGAAGTGGATTAATGGTTGCCAGGAGCTGGGGGAGGGGATGGGAGGGACTGCTGTTGGGGATGGGGTTGCTTTTTGGGATGGTGAGTTCAGGAGCTAGATAATGGTTGCACAATATTGTGAATTCACTAAATGCCACTGAGTTGTACACTTTGAAATAGATGAAGTGGTCAATTTTACCACAATTTAGAAAGATGTGTTTGGTAAGCTCATCAAAAGAACTGAATTAAATGAAGCATAAACATAAAGCACATGGTAATCAAGTAATAAATCAATGTTGGTATAATGTCAAGTGAAGAGCAGATTTCGGAATGCTATAAGTAGCCCACCCCAAACCAACAGTGCATTAAAAAAAAAGCGCCAAAGGTTCTTTCTCTCTCCTCTCTACTCTGTCCCTCCCTTCTCTCTCTTTCTCTCTCTCTCTCTTTTCTCTCCTCCTTAGTGCTGCTCTGCAGCATCCCCCATCAATAAAGATCTTTTGTACAAAAAAAAAAGCCAAAGGATAGGCCAGCCACAGTGGCTCACACCTGTAATCTTAGCACTCTGGGAGGCTGAGGCAGGAGGATTGCTTAAGCCCATGAGTTTGAGGCTACAGTGAGCTGTGATGATGCCACTGTGATGAATGGTGACAGAGTGAGATTCTGTCTCCAAGAAATCTAAAATAAAATTTAAAAAGAAACTGAAGGGAAGAATGTTCATAGCAATTCATTGTTTTGTTAACCTTTTTTCATTTTTCTAAATTTTTAGTTTTTAGTAATAGGAAAAAGCCAATACATTAGGAGAAAATTATATTTCCTTTTTTTTTTTTTAGAGACAGAGTCTCAGTTTGTCGCCCTCAGTAGAGTGCTGTGGTGTCACAGCTCACAGCAACCTCTAGCTCTTGGGCTTAGGCGATTTCTTGCCTCAGCGTCCCTAGTAGCTAGGACTACAGGCGCCCGCCACAACACCTGGCTATCTTTTTGTTGCAGTTTGGCCAAGGCTGGGTTTGAACCTACCACCCTCAGTATATGGGGCCTATTCACTGAGCCACAGATGCAGCCCGAGAAAATTATTGTGGAAAAATATACATATAAAATTTGCCATCTTGGGGTAGTGCCTTTGGCTTAAAGGAGTAGGGCACTGGCCCCATATGCAGGAGGTGGTGGGTTCAAACCCAGCCCTGGCCAAAAACTGCAAAAAAAAAAAAAAAAAAAAGAAAAGAAAAAAAATTGCCATCTTAATCACCTTTAAGTACACACTTCAGTGGCATCAAGCACATTCACATAGCTGTGCAACCATCACCACCCTACATCTCCATAAATTTTTTATCTTCCCAAACTGAAACTCTGTTCTCATGAAACGCTAAATCCCTACTCTCTCCCCAGCCCCTGGCCCCCACCCTTCCACTTTTTGTCTCTGTGACTCTGACTCTAGGGATCTCCTGTGAGTGGAATCACACACTGTGTGTCCTTCCGTGTCTGCTTCTCTCACTGAGCACAATGTCCTCAAGGTCCATCCACACTGTAGCCTGCGTCAGAGCCTCCTTCCTTTTTCAGGCTGAGTGATAGTCCCGCGTGTGGATAGACCTTGTAGCGTTTGTCCATTCATCCTGCCACGGGCACCTGGGTTGCTTCCACCTTTTTGCTGTTCTGAGTCCTGCTGCTGTGAACATGGGTGTGCAAGTATCTCTTTCCAGATACATTTTATTTTCAACACCTGGGTGGCTATAATCAGGGAGCTCGGTTTTCCCCCAGGTTGCCCTCCCCACCTTTGTGAGGAAACATCCCCTGCTCATGTGCTCAGCAGACCCCTGATCCGCTTACCCGAAACACCTTCTCAGCCCCAGCAGCTAAACTCAGAGGCGGCCAGGGATCAATGTGACTTATTTCTGGCCAGGGACGCAGTGCATTTTCACAGCTATCTTGCCATGTTATCCATGACCTTGCAGATGCAGTTGACAGATCTGCCCTTGCATTTCAGTCTTCCCCAAACCGCCTGCCAGATTTGGTTCCAGCCCTGCCCACGGGGCCTGCATCACTTCCCACACTCACCGGTGTCTCCTAGCAACCCGGCTCATCGCCAGCACCTGCATGCAGGTCCCCACTCTGGTTCTTTGGAGGTGCTTTTCTGCACCCCCAACCCCGCAGTTTGCCTTCTTGGGTTCAGAGTCTTCTTGCCACCTGCCGACCTGCTCTGGGGTCCCCTGTCTGGTGGGATGAGGACTGGGGAGGAAGAGCCAAAACTGATTGCTGTTTAGTTTCTTGCTGGGCTGTGTCACCCAGACGGTTCTTCCATCTGGACCATATCTTCTGCTAAACCAACTGCTTGGTTTTTGCTATTGCGCTGCCTAAACTTTGGTTTTGGTAGTTGCTAGGAGGGCTGACTTAACTCTTTGTCAACAGGGCTGACTTTTAACTGCCTGGTGGTGGAGGTGCCATCTGCCTCCCCCTGCCCTGGGAGGGGATGATGATGAGCCACGCGTTGGGAAGCTTCTGAGAAGAGCTGCCCCCCCAGGACAGGAGGGAGTAAGCCAGTCTGTGCCAGAGACATTGACCTGTAACCACACAGACACAAATGGAGTTCTCTCATTTGTTCTCTCAAGAGAGAGACTTGAGACTCGTCTTTGGGTGACAGTATAGCTTTAAGTCACAAACCAAGGGGGCAGGGATCAGGGGACATGCAAAAACAAACCATCCCTGACACCTCATTGGTATGTGACTGTTAAGCATTGAGTGGAGGGTCCACCTGGCCTGCTCCAGGTACAGGGATGCAGCGGTGGCAAGCAGGTGTTCTTCCCACCCGTCTGCAGAGAACTCACGTTCTCAAGGGGAAGACAGAGGACACATCATTTCGATCAGGGACATGTGGTTTAAAGGAAATGAACAGGGCCACCAGGTAGGATGAGGGGGTCAAGGAGCCCTCTCTGAGGAAGTGACATTGCCTCTCTGAGGCAGATGGCACCTCCACCACCAGGCCCCACAGAGGGGGAGCCACCCATGCAGGTCAAGGGAAGAGCTTCCCAGACAGCCAAAATAGCACATGTGAAGGCCCCAGGGCATGAGTGAGTTTGGCTCGCCAGAGGATCAGCAGAGCATGGTGACAGATGAGCTTGTGGGGGGCTTTGCTAGGATTCAGGGTTTTATCTAAGTGCAGTGGGGACCTCTTGAGCATTTAAGCAGTAAGCAGAGCAGAGAACAGAGAGTATAAAAGTGGACATGATAGGATTTCCTCATGGATTGGCTGTGAGTGCAAAGTGATCCAGGAGGACTCCCTGGAGGTGGTAGTAGTCAACCTGGGCAGCTAAGTGAATGGCTGCGCCACTGCCAAGATATGGGAGGAGGAGAGGGTGGAGCCTGAGAGTTTAGGCAAAGCTCCCTTAGGAAGGAGCCCAATGGCCCCTGAGGAGATCTGAGTGGCTGGGTGCCAGTCAGTGGATCCTGTCTCTGACAGACACTGCACTGCCAAAGAAGCCCCCTCCCGAGCCACCTGGCTTTCCTCTTAGGCCTGTGCCTGAGAAGGGGGTCCTAACAAGCATAGTCAGTGCTCTAGGCCTACAAGTGCCACCTCCCCCTCCTGCTGGGCTGTCTCTACCACCTTTCTGTCCTGCTACCCATCTGTTCCTCATGGGCTGGAAGCCCCATCACAAAACTTGCCCACTGTGACTTGTGTTTTCATCTGAAGCCCTTCTGCTCACCCTCTAAGGCTTGTGTGAGGGCTTGTGGTCATGACAGTGGGAGCACACTATGGGAAGAGACATCTATCCCAAACTCAACTTAGTCGCCCCTCATCTGGGAAGCACTCAGGACCCTCTTACTAAGTCTTCTGGGCCACAGAAACTCCTCCAAGCCAAGGCAGAGTGCTGGGCCATGGGGTACGTTGACTGGTTGCTTTGTACCCATTAGGATCCCTGCACTGGATGCAGGGATGGCTGAGGGAACTTCTGCCTGAGGGAGCAGCTCTAGCCCCTCTGACCCCTCTCTGCCCACACTTGGGCTATAGGGCCTCTGGGAGAGGGGGACGGGCTCAGAGTTCAGGGTCACCTGCATCCTGTGGGAAGGACTGCACAGCCCACACCAGAAGACGAGCACATCTCCTTTATTCTTCCCCCCGGTTTCCAGGTCGCTGTACAAAGACACCTGGAAGCTAAGCAACACACGGGCTATCTTTCAACACAGAAAAACAGAACCAAGTTAGTCAAATGGTCACAGACCATGTCTGTTAAAAGGTGGCCTTTCTCACTCAAGGCCAGTGAGAAGGAAGCCAGATAAGGAAACTCCTGGCAAGGGGAGAGGTTTGAATGGGTGGGGGCCAGGCAGGGGGTGCCCCCACATCTCCTAGTTCCAGGAGGCCCCCTGTCCCTCACCAGTGTCCACAGGATGACTTCCCTCCCTGTTCCCAGGAGGGGGGCACAGGCTGAGACCTGCGTCAGGGAGGGAAGGAGGCAAGGAGGGTGAAAGGTGATCACGTCACACAGTAGCTCTTCTCTGTGGAAGGCACTCGGTGGTCCATGGGGGTGTCTCTGGGGTCAGGTTCAGACCACTGGGGACACAGGTATTTCCCCAGGGAGGCCCCAGCCTTCATCTTCACCACCTGTTGGCAATGTCATTTGACAATCCGCACAGGGGATGATCCAAGCTCAGATCTGCCAGGCTCCAGGTTGCAGCACTGGTCTGTTTGAAGCAGGCTGGGTTTGGGGGGTCCTAGCCCCAGGTGCTCCTTCAGGTTCATCCCACACAGGGTGAATGTGGTGACCAACACAGGCCTGCTGGTCACACGCAGCCCCAGAACCCCACTCTCTCCGGTCCACCGTCTATGGCCTCTTCCGGAACTTGAGGGCCAGTCTTTCTGACATTGGGTTCCATCCAAAGGAAGTGATTTAAAAGCCCACATCCTCTGCATGCCACAGAGGGAGTGTAAAGCTAGCAGGAAATACTAGGGTTCAGAACCTGGTACATGTGGCACCCAACTGCCTGCCCACCTGGGCGTGGGTGGACAGGGCCCCAGAGAGAGGGGTGCTGCTCCTAGTGCTGGGTGGTGTGACTTCTCTAATGACATAAGCACAGTGCTTTTTAAAAAGAAACCTACAGAACATTACTCAGAAGGGAAATACCACTGTCCAATGACAGTGACAGCAGCTGGCCGGTGTGCGCATATGCGGGAGGCTCACACAAACCCCTCTCCATTCCGCTGGCACTGCTTCTTCTCACCTCCACTTTCCTTGCCTTTGTCAGCCTTCCCTGGCTCCAGGCACCTCTTCTGGCAGCCAGCCCCAGGCTGGCACCTGGACTGGGGAAGTGGGTCCATGCCCAGGAACTTGTGGATCTGCCGGAAGGCCAGCAGGCGCAGGGCATACTGTGGACACACACAGTCCATCAGGACCACTGCCTGGCCTTGCTCCCTGAGTGCTGGGGACACAGGGAAGCTGGCATCTGTGGCCACCAGTGGGGTAGTCAGGCTCATCCTGTACCCTTGAAGTTGACTCTTCCTGTGGCTGCTGAGTTCAGGTCACTGCAGGGCATAGGGAATCATCCTGGGAGTCGGTCAGCGCCAGCGGATGGCAGCAATCTGCTTAGGAAACCCCTGGGACACCAGCTCTTTACCACTTTGGGGGGCCCCAAATCTTGCACTACTAGCAATTATATTCATCCCGTTAAAGGCAGTTCATAAACTTGGACCCAGTATAATTTGGTTTTTGCACTGCTGGGGCATATATAAACATAGTGGCACACAAGGAAATGTGTGGGCTGGCCAGCAGAGGTGGGGGCCACAGCTGGGATTTTATGGACCATGGTGGGGGTGGGGTGCTCAGGACAGTCCCTGCTGCCCACAGCCCACCCTCCTAGACACTTCTCCCAGGCAGGCAGGAAGGAAGAGGAACCCTGGGCCATTTCAGGCACAGCCATAGATAAGACCTGAGTGCAACCTCTGCCGCAGAGCCTCCTACCTGGGCACTGGCTGTCACATCTTCCCGTTCTTGAAGGGTCATGGGCTCAAGGGCGTCCTTCTGGCCTTTCTCGCAGGGATCCTGGAGCCCAGGCCCATCTTTGTGAGGAGCACAGGACAGTGAAGAATGAGAGAGCATCCTTGTGAAAGATGGCATGGCCACTGCAGGCTAGGTGTGCAGCCAGCCACTGCAGCACCCAGACCTGTGGTTCATGGGGTGGGCCGCCCTCCCGCAGGGGTGAGCAGGAGTCCTGCCTGGCTCCCCACAACACACCAGGCGACCAGGGCCTCCCAGCCTTTGGATGTAAGTGCACGTGTGCCTACATGTGCGCCTGCCCGTGTGTGTGTGTGTGTGTGTGTGTGTGTGTGCGCGCGCGCGGGTGCGCACATACGTGTACACAGTCATGTAAAAGGCCCAGATGAGGAACCTGATGCTTTATCCTCCTATTTTCTCTTAATGTCATCCTGTGTCACTAAAAATCACTGGAAAACACTGCTTTCCAGATCTGATTACTACCTTCGTGTGTGTGTCTCATGCCCTCTCTTCCGTTTGCTATTGTAAAACACACTGCATTGAACATCTTTGCGCATGTACCGATTTCTGTCAATTCCACTGAATGTCCCAGGGAGGCACTCACCTGGGCAGCTCTGCGCCACCCCAACGGAGGGCAGCCCCTCCTGCTGTGCAGGAGGTTATGGGGGTTCGTTATCGGCCCTCCTTTTGGGAGTACGTTATATATCATAGGCCACTCTCCTGCTGGGGGTGGGAAGTGTTTGGTGACAGCAGCTCTCTGTGCCACAGCCATTGGTCTCTGCAATTTACTGCCCACATTCTGGGCTCTCTGGCCAGGGCCTAGTGACTGACCTGTCAGGAGCATCCCTGTGGCCACACACTCCAGCACCCGCCTCACAGCATCCCCAGGGCTCAGGGGCTCAGTCGTACTGCTCAGGGCCTTCTCCACCAGCAGTTCCATGGCCTGGTTGTGGGGGGTGACAGGACACTGTACTTTAGGGGGGTTGTGGGGGGTGACAGGACACTGTACTTTAGGGGAGCGGTGGCAGCCCCCACCCAAGGAGTTTTCCCAGGATTTGGCTTAGGGAGGTTTGGAGTCTGGGCAGGGACCTGGGGGTCTCACTGGGGGCTGTGGAGGCTGTTCCGTGAGCCTCAAGGGACCCTGCACCCTTTCCCTCCTCTTCCCATCGGGATAGGCTCAGAGGCCTATGGACAGGGAGAAAAGGTGCTGAAGCCATAAGAAGTCAGGGCCAGGTTGCCCAGAGGCCATTATGGAGCTGAGATGAGAGTACCCTGGCTCCCTCTCTTCTACCCAGGCCTCTCTGCCCCAGTGTCACCAGGTCTGGTGGATACCACTCAAGTTCATGGCTTGCTCGTATTTGCATGCTGTGCTGCTCTCATTCTAAAGATTTTGGGTTTCAGATGACTGCAGGCAAATGAGGCTGTTGGGAGGACCTTCTTCTAACCCCAGGGGATGCTGTGACCCCATACTCCCCCACATCTCTTGGGTGCTATTGCTCCTGTAAGTCCCTTTGGGGAAGGCCTCACACTGGGAATAGGAAGAGGAACACATGTCAAGGCCTCGGGGCCCTTGGGAGTCCTTACCCAGGCTGGCAGGGCTCCCCAGGTGGGCACACGCTGGCAGAGGTCCCGCAGGATCCTGAGGACAAGAACGCACTGCTGCAGGATGCTGGCACGAGCCTTGAGGAAGAAGCACATGGGCAGCTCTGAAGGACTTCTCGGTCACACGGCAGGGCATGGGGCCTGTTCTGGGCATGAGGCCTGGGGAGGACAACAGGGAGCCCAGCAGCCAGCCTTAAATGTGGCAGGGGAAGCTGAGTCTGCTTCCAGACAGGCACAAGCCCACTGATCAGTGCTGGCTAGCAGATGGCCATTGGACAGCGGCATCCCCACCTCGACAGCCAGGAGCCAGCCTTTGTCAGGTTAGCACACAGCAAGGATAGGCCAAGCAATGGGTCAGGAGGCTGTTCCCAGGGTTCCTGTCTACCTATAGAGCTTTGGCTGTTGTCTCCAAGTTTGTCCTTCTGTGTCAACCCTAACCCTCCTCCCCCGCACCTGGAACCACTTGGCATGGCGCAGGTCAGCCAGGGACTTGAGGCACTTGTCAGGGCTCAAGACATCTCCTGGGTCAGGCTGAAGCTCCTTTACTTCTAGAAGAAAAACAGTACATGTCCTGGAAGCTGTGTGGGGAAAGTACCCCAACTCCCCATTTTCCGTCTGACCCTCTTCCCCTCATCCTACTCTGCTCCCACCTCAGTAGGTGGCTCAGGTCATGACCCTCTCCAATCTTTTTTTTTTTTTTTTTTGAGACAGAGCCTCAAGCCGTCACCCTGGATAGAGTGCTGTGGCATCACAGCTCACAGCAACCTCCAATTCCTGGGCTCAAGTGAGTCTCCTGCCTCTGCCTCCCAAGCAGCTGGGACCACAGGCGCCCGCCACAACGCCCGGCCATTTTTTTTTTCTTTTGGTTGCAGCCGTCATTGTTGTCTGGCGGGCGGGGCTGGATTCGAACCCGCCAGCTCAGGTGTACGTGGCTGGCGCCCCCAGCCACAGGCGCCGAGCCGGCCCTCTCCAATCTTTAAGCCTCATTTTGCTTATCTGGGAAACACCGTTCCTCCCATTTGTCCTCTTGGGACACAGACCAGACAAACCTCATCCCCTTCCACATTCGGTACACAGCCTGGAAGGACTGACCTTTCTCCTGACTGAGTTACTGAGTGGTATTGGCATTGATTGTCTTGGGAATCCAATTAAGGTGAAGTCTGGGAAAGATAAAACCAGCCACATTTCCAGGAACTTCCAAAGCCATCATGAAAAGGGAGAAAGTGGGTCAGATTTCAACATGCCGAGTCATTGATGACCCAGGCCCCAGGGTTTGGGAAGAATGAGATCTGTTTTCCCTTCCTTATTATTTTTTGGTTTGGTTTTTTTTTGAGACAGAGCCTCAAGCTATTACCCTGGATAGAGTGCTGTGGCATTACAGCTCATAGCAACCTCCAATTCCTGGGCTCAAGCGAGTCTCCTGCCTCTGCCTCCCAAGTAGCTGGGACTACAGGCGCCCGCCACAACGCCCGGCCATTTTTTGGTTGCAGCCATCATTGTTGTCTGGCAGGCCCAGGCTGGATTCGAACCCGCAAGCTCAGGTGTACATGGCTGGTGCCTTAGCCCGTTGAACCACAGGCGCCGAGCCTATACTTTTTGTTTTTTAAGAGACAGGGTCTCATTGTGACCCAGGACATAGTGCAATGGCTATTCACAGACACCTTCATAGTTCCCTACAGCCTCCAACTCCTGGGCTCAAGCATCCTACTACACAGCCTTCTGAATAGCTGGCATTATAGGCTCATGCCAGCAACCAGGCTTATAAGAAGCTTAGAACAGACTCGGCACCCATAGCTCAATGGTTATGGCGTCTGCCACATACACTGAGGTTAGCGGGTTTGAACCCAGCCCGAACCTGCTAAACAACAATGACAACTGCAACAAAAAATAGCCAGACATTGTGGCAGGCGCCTGTAGTCCCAGCTACTTGGAGGCTGAGATAAGAGAATCACTTAAGCCCAAGAGTTTGAGGCTACTGTGAGCTATGACACCATGGCACTCTACCAAGAACAACAAAGTGAGACTCTGTCTCAAAAAAAAAAAAGAGCTTAGAACAGTGCCAGGCATGCCCTTAGTACTTTATAAATCTCCAATTATTATTTCTTAACCTGGAGAGCAGCAAAATGGTGTTTAATGCTATTCTTTTATATTACTCCCATATACATGGTGTTAAACATTCCCTATCCCAGTAAGAGGGAAAGGGGGACTTTGGGTACAAGAGTACACTCCACATACACTCTTTTCTTGTTGTTGTTTGTAGAGACAGAGTCTCACTCTTTTGCCCTCAGTGGAGTGCCATAGGGTCACACAGCTCACAGCAACCTCCAACTCCTGGGCTTAGGCGATTCTCTTGCCTCAGTCTCCTGAGTAGCTGGGACTACAGGCACCCGCCACAATGCCCAGCTATTTTTTTGTTGCAGTTTGGCCAGGGCTGGTATATGGGGCTGGCACTCTGCTCACTGAGCCACAGGCACCACCCACACATACAGTCTTTTTTTTTTTTTGAGACAGAGCCTCAAGCTGTCACCCTGGGTAGAGTGCCGTGACATCACAGCTCACAGCAACCTCCAATTCCTGGGCTCAAGTGAGTCTCCTGCCTCTGCCTCCCAAGTAGCTAGGACTACAGGAGCCCGCTACAACCCCTGGCCATTTTTTGGTTGCAGCCGTCATTGTTGTTTGGTGAGCCTGGGCTGGATTTGAACCCACCAGCTCAGGTGTATGTGGTTGGCGACTTAGCCCGTTGAGCCACAGGCACCA
>CAUYON010093900.1:0-10514 GCA_963573935.1 Arctocebus calabarensis | reverse complement strand
GTCATGGGAGGAGGGCAGCCATGCTGATGAAATAGTATGGTGAGGGATGGCGGCTCCTGTGGCTCAACGAGTAGGGCGCCGGCCCCATATACCGAAGGTGGCGGGTTCAAGCCCAGCCTCGGCTGAACTGCAAAACAAAATTAAAAAAAAAAAAAAATAGCCGGGCGCTATGGCGGGCGCCTGTAGTCCCAGCTACTCGGGAGGCTGAGGCAAGAGAATCGCTTAAGCCCAAGAGCTGGAGGTTGCTGTGAGCAGTGTGAGGCCACGGCACTCTACCCAGGGTGATAAAGTGAGACTCTGTCTCTACAAAAGAAAAAAAAATATGCACCATTCTCAATCATCAGAGAAATGCAAATCAAAACTACCTTGAGATATCATCTAACTCCAGTAAGATTAGCCCACATAACAAAATCCCCAAACCAGAGATTCTGGTGTGGATGTGGAGAAAAAGGAACACTTCTACACTGCTGATGGGAATACAAACTTATATATTCCTTTTGGAAGGATGTTTGGAGAATACTTAGAGATCTAAAAATGGACCTACCAGTCGACCCTGTAATTCCTTTACTATGTATATATCCAGAAACCAAAAATCACATCATAATAAAGATATCTGTACCCGAATGTTTATTTCATAATTGCTAAGTCGTGGAAGAAGTCCAAGTGCCCATGAACCCACAAATAGATTAATAAATTGTGGTAGATGTATACCATGGAATACTATGTAGCCTTAAAGAAAGATGGATACTTTACCTCTTTCATGTTTACATGGATAGAGTTGGAACATATTCTTCTTAGCAAAGTATCTCAAGAATGGAAGAAAAAGTATCCAATGTACTCAGCCCTACTATGAAGCTAATTTATAGCTTTCATATGAAGGCTAAAACCCAATTGTAGCACAAGAATATGGGGAAAAGGGCAAGGGAGGGGAGGGTAGAGGGGAGGATGTGTGGAGGGAGGGCGATTGGTGGGATCACACCTTTGGTGCATCTTAGAAGGGTATAGGTGAAACTTACTAAATGCAGAATATAAATGTCTTCATATAGTGATTAAGAAAATGCCATGAGGGCTATGTTAAATAGTTCAATGAAAATATTTCAGATTGTACATGAAGTCAGCACACTGTGCCCCATGCTTGGGGTGTCCTCCTCATAAAATATTCTCCCAAATGGGAGGTCTAGCTTGAGTTCTTTGCTAGACCTCCCATTTGATCCTGCAATCCCATTACTAGGCATCTACCCAGAAGGGAAAAAATCCTTGTATCATAAGGACACTTGCACTAGACTGTTTATTGCAGCTCAATTTACGATCGTCCTTCTCTTTCTGCTGGAATTGCTATTGCCTGAAATGGGGATGACTTTGGGAGGCCTAGGGATATTTTAGGAGGAAGATTAGGAGATCAATGTTATCCACGATAAGTTCAAGATGTTTATTGTGTCCCTATGCATGTGGACACGCCGGTTGAAAGGTCTGAATTTGAGTGGTGAGGTCCAGGCTGGGAAAATAAATTTTGGCATTTTTTATCATATGGATCGAATTCAAAACCATGAGTCGTGAGGAGATGGCTGAAGAGAGTTAGTGTAGACAGGAAAGAGAAGCAGGTCAGGGACCGACCCCTGAGGTTAGCAAAGAAGACAGAGGGCTTGTGAAGAAGGAGGAAAACAAAGAGACTTTAGCGTCCTGGAAACAACTGAACAAGGAGGAGACAGTGGGCAACGGGACCAAGTGATGCTAACAGGTCAACTAAGATGAGTACTGAAAACTGGCCACGGGATTTTGTGCACTTAAAAAGAGAAGGAGGGAAAGGAAGAGAAGTTGGAGAGAGAGAGAAGGCAAGGAAGGAGGGAGAATTCATGCAAGTGAAAACTAATATATTTTTTTTTTTACAAAATCTAGTGGAACCCCAAAATCAAAGCTATGATATGAAACCATCATGTCTACAGCGTATATAACAGGTGCTAGTACAACACCTATTAAACAAACAAACAAAAACATTTATTTTCCCTCATCCTTGGAGAAGGGATCAAAAGAAAAAGTGAAAATCTGAGGAGGACAGAGATGAATTCTGCAAAAGTGGGCAAGGACACTATCTGAATAAAAAGGGTACTGAGAGGAAATGGCATGTCTCCAGCACTGTCTGAGTAAAGACAGTGCTGAGCCCCGTGTGGCAGATCAAGAGTCAAACAGAACACTGGAATCAAGTTATTTCTCCTCTCAGGTCAGATCTCCACAACTGAGTGGTTTTTGTGTTTTCATATGTTGTGAATTCCTGGGTCACTGCAAATAATAATATTTCATGGTAAGTACCTAAAATGTCAGATGAAGGTACATATAAATAATATTTTATTATTGTCCTCCATTAGCAAAGGTTATAATAAGTGATTTTTGCATCTAATTGTAAGATTTGGAGTAGTAGGAGATACAACGGTAGTGTGTAGTATCACTGACCTACTATATGCCCAGATCTTTTAATGAAGGAAATCAGCAAATCCATTAATCCAATGAATGTAAGTCAAATGCAGAAAAAATATTGACTCCAATTATTTTCAAACATATGCCTGAGTCTCTGTTTCCCGATGTGTGTTTTACCTCTGTTTACCATTACTCAACTCCACCCCTGTCCTTTTTCAACACAAGATTTGCTTTTCAAATGTATAACATTAGTATTTGTGAGTACACGGCTTTCCTGTAGATGCCAAAACATCTAGAAAGAAGAGGCCAGAGTCTTGGAATCTTCCCTCATATACAAGAGAACCTGCAGGGTATAATCACCTACCTCTGGCTGCTGGTCCTCTCACGTCTTCTGCATGCAAAATCACATTTCAAAAAATTTCCCAATGTTCATTCTTATTTCTACATAGTTCCTAAATTATCACAGTGAAAGTTGAAAACCTTAATTCTCAGAATATGCTTCCTTCTTTTGAAGGACAGTGTGGTTGAGAAGGGCTACGAGAACCTGATAGAACACCTGATGAATGACAGGAACCATGCTGGATACACAGTAGGCCAGGAATAGGTAGATATTTTCCCTGCCAGTAATGACCTTTGTGTATTGGATAAAATATAGAGTGCTGAAAGGGATCAGGGTTTTCCACCCCCAAATATGCCACTTTGGCATAAGAGTTATTTCAAGCTGACAGAATTTGAGTCCCTGAAATGCTTTTCTTGCCTAAAAACAGAGCCTCCCCTAAGTATTCAGTGGTCATAAATCCCCTCCCAGGAGCAGCTCTCCCTTCTCTTCTAGACACTGTCATATCTCCCATCTATTCTCCTAAAGGTCCACTTATCTTCTTTAAAAAAGTCATGTGCTCTCCTGATATTATACTTTCTCTCTTTCCCTTTCCATTGTAGAAAAGGCATAGAAATTCTCAAATCTCACCACTCCTTGGATATTCATTTCTTTCTCTGATGCCCTAATGCAAGTAAAATTTAAAAATAAGTAACTGTAAGCATTTCTCCTGTGAATCTGTCTGGTCTCAGTTTGATTCACAGGATGCTAGGCAGTTAGCCTGAGAGGGTGGGGAAAAAAGTTCTTCTCCTTGTGTCTCTTGCCTGGTGATTAATGGGGCTGTTTGCTCTTTTCCCTTTGATTTGCTTGAGTTTTTTTGTATATCATGGAATATTATTCAGCCATAAAAAGATGGAGACATTGTATCTTTTGTATTTACCTGGAAGAATTTGGAGAACATTCTCCTAAGTATCTCAAGAATGGAAAATGAAGCATCCCATGTGCTCAATACTAAGTTGAAACTAGTAGATTAACAAGTACAGGCCCATATGAGAGAAAAACACAAGTAAGTTCAAGAAGGTGAGGGAGGGAGTTCGGTAAGTTCTTAAATGGGTTCAATATATGGGTGGGTATATGGGACACTTCCTGGGTGAAGGACTCAATGACAACTCCGAGTTCACCTTACAAAGGCAAACAATGTAACCTAATAGTATGTACCCTCTTATTAACCTGAAATTAAAAAAAAAAAGTTCTTCCTCTCCTATACAACTTATTGAGAGCTTTCCAACCATTTAAAAGAAACTTTACAGGCTTGGCACCCGTAGCACAGTGGTTACAGTGCCAGCCACATACACTGAATTTAGCAGGTTCGAATCCAGCCCAAGCCAGCTAAAACAAAATGACAACTGCAACAAAAAACAGCCAGGAATTATGGCAGGCACCTGTAGTCCCAGCAATTTGGGAAGCTGAGGCAAGAGAATCACTTACGTTAAGAGTTGGAGGTTGCTGTGAGTTGTGACGACATGGCACTCTACCGAGAGCAACACAGTGGGACTCCATCTCAAAAAAATAAAAAATAATGAAAGAAACTTTACAGGTAGCAGGGGCATCTTAAAACTTCCTATCAGGGTCCTGGGATATCTACAAAGGACAACAGGGGCCCAAATCTATACTTTTCTCCTATCCTATCCTAACTCTTAAGTCAGGGAAACTATTTTTCCATTATGTCTTTGTGCAGAAATAAAACCATTTCAGAAGCCAAAACGTTGAGAAATACTTACAGACAAAGCTGTTTTATTTCTCATTATTGCTGCTTGCAGGTCATTCATGGGGAGAAAAATCAGTGAAAACCCACAAATATTCAGCAGCCAGAGACTTTAAAACTGAGCGATCTGAGGAGATCTCACACAACGCCCATCCTAAATTGGCTTTTTCTTTTGAATGAATCAGTTCTGCTTCCATGAATATGCTTGGGAGATGGTTAAATGAATAAAACATATTCATGTAAACAAGTAATTATAATACTCAAGAGACAATAAATAGCTTTCTTTTTTAGGGTACTCATTGAAATTAGTCTTTTCATCCAACATCTAAAGAGTACAGGCCTTACTTTCTGGAAACAAGCACACAGAGCCTATGATTTATTTATTTTAAGGTCCTGAGATTATTGGAACACCAAGTGGAATAATATATTTGATCTATTCCATATTTGAACTGGCTTTTCTTTGCATTTAGTGATAAAATTGTATACTGTTTTTAAGAATCTCATGTTTTAATGGCTTTTACAGAATTCATCTCAAATCAATTCTGTTTCCATGATCCTTGACAACATGCTTTTGTTATTGATTGACAAAAGAGATTTCTAATTATAACAAAAAACTCATTTTGCAATTTTCAAGAATTTAAAGAGGATTCTATATTTTAGATATATGTCAGGGAAAAAGTACGTTGTATAAGACAATTAAGTAACCACAGGTGAGTTTGAAGATGAAACCTAACACGTTTCAGTGCACGGTACATGATCTGCTACAGCAAATTGCCACATTCTTGCCTTTTGAGCAGAATGAGCAGTATGATGAAAGGTATTCTTGGAGATTTCTGGTTTTATTCTGGGAATTTCACTTCCTCTGCATCAAAATGCAGCACTTATAAACGGTTCACACTGTGAGAAACTATTTAAAATTCATCTTTCCTTGAGGACCAAAGCTTCCATTTAGCCAATTCAAATTCATTAAAATGCTCTGCTCTGCGGCTGTTCCTGGTCGGTTAACAATGATTCTTAAGCCGATGCATATATTTTAAATAAATTGCAGTTTTATTCTTAAGTGTTCAATGAAAAGTGCGATGACAGATTCAAAAATCCACATCTTGGGGGCATCTGTTATGCATTCTCAACTACATAATAACTTAGTAAATTTCAGAGGTGGCTTCAAGGTGTTGTTGGGGACATTCCAGAACAGCAATAATGGTGACAGTCTGCATACATGGAGAGCAAAGAAGCTGATGACTGAAGTAGATTTCCTTTTGTCTTCACTTGCCATAAAAATGTAACCCAGAGATGTTAGAATAGCTTGAGGTCAAATCCTCTCATTGTTCATTTTTTTCAGTAACTTTATTAGGTATTTTCCTAATGTAGCCATTGAGCTAATATGCATGGGAAATGGTTAAATGAATAAAACATATTCCTGTAAACAAGTAATTATAATTTTCAGGACACAATAAAAAGCTTTCGTTTTTGGAAGGCACTCATTGAAATCAGTCCTTCAGCCAGCATCTAAAGACTAGAGATCCTAGTTTCTAGAAACAAGAACACATATCCTTTGACTTTTATGTATTTTAAAATTCTAAGATTACTGGATACAGATAAAACACCAAGTGGAATAACATGTTTGAACCATGTTTAAAGTGGCTTTTCCTTGACCTGGTGGTAAAATTCTATACTGGTTCTAAGGATCACGTCATGTGACTTTCATAGAATTCTTCATCTTGACAACCAAACTGAAATAGTAAGCTGCTGTTAAATGAAGAGTTCCGCTCCCCACTTCCAACTTGTCATATTATAAGGCTTGTTCTTAAAAATCTCAGATATACTGAGTTCCATTCATGTTCCCAAACCTAGACCCTGGCCACATAGGACATGAATCCTGCCTTTTAAAAAGTTTAACTGTATAGAATCTAAGGCAAAATCATTATTTGTAACTTTGCACACTGATTGTAAGCAGATGCTATAGAATGGTAATTAAAATCCCAAGGTATTAAGTCAAACTCCCTGATTTCAAATCCCAGCTCCAACACTTCCAAGCTGGATGAGCTGGAGAAAGTCGTATAACCACTTTGTCCTTCAGTTTCCTTATATGTAAAATAAATATAAGATTCTCTTCCTTATGAGTTTGATGTACTTATTGAATAACAAGTTTTTAAAAAGTGCACAGCATAATATCTGACATCTTAAAAAAACACTAAAATATTATTATTATCACCTTAAATGTGAATTAGTTCTATTTAGCACGCCAGCACTCTAAAAATCCCATTGGGATGGAAATATGTCATCTCATCAGTGCTCTTACCATGACCCACAGGGATGACCCTCAGCTCCTCTTTGCCACCCACATGAAATGATGAACCAAGTCAAGTTCATCTTTGTTTACATTTTCACATGTTGCACAGTACACATTGAGGCACAGTGCATTTCAGTTAAGCTCATTCATACTCTGGGCTCCTATGGACCTGTAGTTGAATCTTGTCTTCCTTACTTGATCTGTCTGATCTTAATTTCCTTATTTGTAAAATAAGATAAAAAAAAAAAAAAGTAAAAGTATCTACTTCGTGGTGTTATTATAAGGTTTTAAAAAGATGATGGGCTCTGCGCCTGCAGCTCAGTGAGGCTGGTGGGTTCGTGCCCAGCCCAGGGCCAGCTGAACCATGACAACTGCAACAACAAAAGAAAAAATATGACCTGGACATTGTGGCAGGTGCCTGTAGTCTCATCTACTTGGAAGGCTGAGGCAGGATAATCGCTTAAACCCAAGAGTTTGAGGTTGCTGTGAGCCGTGACGCCATAGCACTCTACTGAGGGCAACATAGTGAGACTCTGTCTCAAAAAAAAAAAAAAAAGATAATGCATGCAAAAATTGTGGCATATGCTAATAATAGCAACAGCACATATTTATATACTTCTTATACTGTTTTAAGCACTTTGCATGCACTAACCTGTTAAGTCCTCATTGTAATCCCATGATATTGTAGCTACTATCTTCACTTCACCATGCAGAAATCAAGTCCCAGATAGATCAGTAGCTTGGTCATAGTCATATTAATGGTAAGTAGCATGGTTATAATTAAAATCGAGGCAGTGTGCCTTGATTCTAGGATCTCATTTAGTCTACCCTGCTGCCTCCCAATAGTACATGTTTGTTGAATATTTGCTCTAACTACAGTAATCAATATCTGTGGAAATATTTATTTAACAAATCAATATCTGTTGAAGTATTTATTACTTACTATACCTCTCTATAGTAAATACTATACTATATTGTAGGTTACAAAAAATAGACTCCTTTACTTATAAATTTTTTTTTAAAATCTCTGATTCTGACTACCCAATTAAAAAAATAAGGTATATACTAGGGAAGGTAATTCCAAAAGGTTCCAATATATTATAATATCTATCATTTGTATGAATAGATTTTTAAAGGATTTTAATTACATGTATAGTACATGATTTGTTCTAAATGACTGACTTCATCTAACATATACATTATTACCTACTTTAAAATGTTTACTTAAAGGTAAAACAAAACTACAAGGGACAGCATTGAAGACAGTATAGATAGTTCTAATAATACTGTTAAAAATCACATATCAAGGTGTATGTATACCAGTTAGCTTCCACAGTTTGAGGTTTATAATTATGTCACCTGAACTGTAATATAAAATTCTAAACATAACATATACAATGCAAAATAATTTTCTTTCTTGTATAATCTGATACTTACAATAGAGACAAACATACTTCCTTTTATTGAACTTGACTGTACTGTACTTCATAAATACTGTGGTTTTTACCACTTGAAAGTTTATGGCAATCTTCAATTGAGCTAGCCCACCAGGACCATTTTTCCAACAGCCTTGGGTTCACGTCATGTCTCTGTGTCCCATTTTGTAATTCTCACAATATTTCAAGTTTTTTCATTATTATTACATCTGTTTCAGTGACCTATGATCAGTGATTGTTTATGTTACCACTGTAATTGTTTGGGGGCACTGCAAACTGCACTGATATAAAATGGCAAACTCAATGGATAAATGTTCTGTGTATTCTGAATGTTCAACCAACCAGTTATTTCCCCATTACTTTCCTCTCTTTAGGCTTCCCTATTCTCTGTGATACAACAATACTGTAATCAGGGCAATTAATAACTCTACAGGGGTCTCTAAGTGATCAAGTGAAAGGACGGGTTGCATGTTTCTTACTTTAAATCAAAAACTAGAAATGATTATGCTTAGTGAGGAAAGCATGCCACAAGCCAAAACAGGTTGAAAACCAGGCCTCTGGAGCCAGTCACCAAGTTGTGAATGCAAAGAAAAAGTTCTCAAAGGAAATTAAAAGTGGTACTCCAGTGAATATGTGCATGATAAAGTGAAACAGCTATATTTACTATTACGGAGAAAATATGATTGGTCTGATAGCACAAACTAGCCCCAACATTCCCTTAAGCCAAAGACTAATCTTGAGCAAAGTCCTAACCATCCTCAATTCTATGAAGGCTGAGGGGAAGAAGCTGCAGAAGAAAAGTTGAAAGCTAGAAGAGGTTAGTTTGTAAGGTTTAAGGAAAGAATCTATCTCCATAACATAAAAGTTCAAAGTAGAATAGCAAGTGCTGATGTGAAAGCTGAAGCAAATTAGCTAAGAGATCTACCTAAGGCCACTGACGAGGTGATTGTACTAAACAATAGATTTTCCACATTGACAAAACAGCTTTATATTGGAAGAAGATGCCGTACAGGCATCTTTCATAATTAGAAAGAAGTGACTACATGGCTTCAAAGCTTCAAAGGACCAGCTGACCCTTTTGTTAGGGGCTACTGTAACTAGCATTTTTAAGTGGAGGCCAATACTGATTTACCATTCTAAAAGTCCTAGGGTACTTAAGAATTATGCTAAGTCTATGCTGCCAATGCTCTATAAATGGAATCAAAAAACCTGGATAACAGCATGTCTGTATACAGCATGGTTTGTTGAATATTTTGAGTTCACTGTTGAGACCTACTGCTCAGAAACAAAGATTCCTCACAAAATAGTACTACTGTTCATTGACAATATACCTTGTCACCCAGGAGCTCTGATGGAAATGTTCAAGAAGACTAACGTTTCGGTGCCTGCTAACACAGCATCCATTCTGCAGCCTATGGATTAAGGAGTAATTTTGCCTTTCAAGTTGTACTATTTAGGAAACACATTTTTCTAAGGCTATGGCTGGCAGAGATAATGATTCTCTGATGGACCTGAGCAAAGTAACTGAAGGCCTTCTGGATAGCGTTCTTCATTCTAGATACCGTTAAGAAAATCTGTGATTCATGGGAAGAGGTCAAAATATCAACACTAACCACAATTTCAATCCTTATGGATGATTTTGAAGGGTTCAGTTCTTGAGTGGAGGAGATTACTACAGAAGTGGTGGAGATAGCAAGAGAACTACATAGAAAAGAAGCAAACATAACGGAATCGCTGTGGTCTGAAGATAAAACTTCAACAGATGAGGAGCTGATTCTTAGGGATGAACAAAGAAAGCAGTTTCTTGAGATGGAGTTTGCTTCTGGGGAAGATGCTGTGAACATCATTGAAATGACAACAAAGGATTTGGGATATTACATAAACATGGTTGATAAAGCAGTGACAGGTTTTGAAAGGAATGACTCCAATGTTGAAAGAAATTCTACTGTGGATAAATGTTATCAAATAGCGTCATATGCTACAGAGAAACCTTTCATGAAAGAAATGTCATTTGAGGAGGCAAACTTCACTGTTGTCTTATTTTTTTTAATTTTTTTTTGTTGTCTTATTTTTGAAAATTGTCACCACTACCCCAACCTTCAGCAACCACCATGCTGATTATTAGTTCAGTCATCAATATCAAAACAAACCCTCCACCAACAAAAAGATTATGACTGAAGGGTCAGTGATTGTTATTTTTTAGCAAAATTTTTAATCAAGGTATGTACTTTTTTTTTTTTTTTGTAGTTTTGGGTCAGGACCAGGTTTGAACCTGCCACCTCCAGTATACGG
>CAUYON010093899.1:0-106179 GCA_963573935.1 Arctocebus calabarensis | reverse complement strand
ATCCAGGGTGACAGCTTGAGGCTCTGTCTCAAACAAAAAAACAAAGATCAAACAGGAGACTGGTGGCTTAGTCAACCGTTTGTTCAGCTTCTTGTAGTTCCACGGGCTTCTCTTCTATTCAATCTGCAAGTGTTTATTAAGTGTTCACTCTGCCCAGGATGATGGGAGAGAAAAGTTGACAAAGTAGACACAGTGGCAGCCCTCATGCAGCTCATAGTTTACTGGGAGAAATGGCAATAAATACATGGCCAACCAAGAGGAGGGGCCTGGGTGGAAGCAGTGATTAGGTGCCAGTGATTGAAGGTGAGAGCTGAGGATGAGAGGAGCCAGCTGCGAGGCCACGCCCAAGGGGTATGGAGGCAGAGGCCTCAGGCGGGGGGAGCGGAGCGGTTAGTTCTGCACCAGGGCCCTGGGCTGGAATGTGCGGAATGTCAGGAGCTGAAAGGAGACCCTGTGGCTGAGGAGGCTCGTGAGGCAGGGAGCAGACTGTGCTGGACTCCCAGGCGGGACTGATAGTACATGGGAGCTTCATTCAGACACAGTGGGGAGCCACCAAAGGGTTTTAGGCAGGAGCATGGGATTATCTGATTTATGTGCTAAAAAAATGACTCTGCTTCTGATGGAATTAGATCGGGGAGGCGACAAGTGAGGAAACAAAAAGGAAGCTTCCCAGAGACAGTGGTGGGAAGGGAGGAGAGAAGAGAAAGGGTCTGAAGTATTTTAGGAGGTAGAAATGATGGGATTGGTTGACAGATTCTGTGTGTTGATGCCAGACTGCTGGCCTTAGAGGCATGTGGGGTGGGGGTGGGGGGTGAAGGTGAAGGAAGCGACCTACAGTCCAGGTGGGCATTTCCCGTCAGCAATGGCTCTGGCACATGCAAGGGGACGGAGGGCCCAGGGCCAGGCCTGGGGAAGCCGACCATGAGTGAGAGGAGCAGAGGAGAGGAGGAACCTGCAAAGGGGAGCAGGAAAGCCAGAGGCCGGCGGGCCAAAGCCGAGAGAGAAGGAGCAGGGACCGGGACGAGCCCAACACAGCCGAGGGGCCAGGAGGGAGGATAAGGACAGAAGAAGGGTGCCCTGAGATCGGGCCACGCAAAAGCCACCTATGACAGCTGCAAGAACAGTGTTGTCAGAGTTAGGGGCAAAAGGTAGGGTGAAACGGGCAGTGGGAGAGTGGGGACAGCTAGTGGGGACAACTATTTTGAGATGTGTGGTGATAAAGGGGAATAAAGAAGGATACCCGCAGACGATGGGTGATCAAGGGGATGAGAAATACTGGAGTGTGTTTGGAAACTATCAACATGATCACCAGAGAGGGAGAGATGGTGCCTCGGGGTTGTTTTGTTTTTTATTTTTTTAAATAATGATGAGAACTTCTGATTGTGTAGCTCTTCACAGTTTACCAAGTGTTGTCACACACACTCTTACACTTAATCCTCACAGCCTTCCTGTGAGGGATGTAGCAGCCCTGAGTTATAGGTGAGGAAGCTAAACTTTAGATAATTTGAGTGACAAGCTCAAGGTCAAGAGCCAGGCAGTGGCAGGGCTGGGACCCACTCCCAGCAGTCTGTGGCCTAACCCCAGGCCCTGTCCTCCCCACAGCAGCACTGTCCCAGCACAAATCGGTTGTACGCTTGAGGGTATCTCTCAAGCACGTTTGACAGTCGCCACTGAGCCGGTCCCTCCTGCCTGCTGGCCCATTCTTTGATAGTTGGAAGCCATAAATGCTTTCCAGGAAGGTGGGTCCTTGTCTTGTGTCCCTGCTCATTTTACTGAGCTTCAAAGCCTCCTGAATTTCTACAAGTGTCCCCAAATCTTTGGCAGGTATCAGAAAGAGAAAATGTGTCATCCCAGGAGGCTCACATCCAGCTTTCTGGCTGGACATGTTGGGCACTGACACCACAGAGTGATGTGGGCAAGTCATCTAACCTCTGCACCTCAGTCTCCACATCTGTAAACTGGAGATGTTAATAAAACCTGTGTGCTGGGATTGTCATGAGGATGAAAAGAAATAGTGGGTAGAAGGCACTTAGAATAGTGCTTTGCACACAGTGACTGCTGTCCTGATGTTACCTATGGATATTTTTATTCATTCATTCACTCACTCACTCACTCACTCTTGCATGGAGCCGACATTGGTTGAGCACATGCTCTGTGCCAAGCATCGCTCCAGGCATGGCAAATGCAGAGATGCAGCTACTCTTCCTGGGCTCAAGGAGCATATGTTTTAATGAGGAACGTGATGTTGGAACTCAGACAGCTCTGCCCTCACAGGAATAAACGTGGTGCAAAAACGCTGTGGGTATCCAGAGAAGAGAAGGTCACATCCAGCTGGGGCAGCCAGGCAGGCTTTGTGGGAGGATGGAGGGAGGTGGGGAGAACATTCTCCATGGAAGGGGTGGCTACAGCTGAGCAAAGCCACAGGCGCTGAAAGGACAGAGCATATTCAGCAGAAGGGGAGTAAGCGAGTGGAGCCAGAGCGTCAGCTTCTGGAGGGGAGGGGAGGGAGTAAGGCAGTTTCTCCCAGGGAAGAAGATCGTGAGGGGCTCCACGTATCAGCCCAGACACAGCTAAGGGTGGACTGGGTGGGGGAGGAGTGACAACTCCATGCACAGCCCCCTAACTTGGCACCAGAGGGTCTCGAGGCCCCAACATAGGAGCTGTTGGTTTGGCTTTGTGTCTGTAGTCCCTAGGGGTTGGTGGGAGCGGGGAGGGCAGGAGTAAGTGACAGCCTAAGTGTCAGGATTCATCCCAGGCCACCATGTCAGTGTGGGGACACCTCTACAGCATGTGCTTACTCTGTAACAGACGGCAGAATCTGACCCAGGAGGAGTCTCACCCTGTGATCCCCTTAGGGAATGCCCTGAAGCTAGCTCTGCAAGCTCTTCAAAGAAGAGATGCACCAGGGCCGTCTGCTTCCCCAGGGTCACTACCGAGAGTGCCAGAGCCTTATGTGTAGCCCACCCACCCCACGGCAAAAGGCCTGGCCTCCAAAGGGCAGGAGACCATGGTCCCTCCCTCCTCACTGGGAGCTGGCTTCAGGGGACAGTAAGGACATTCCAAAAGACCCCAGGGGCGGCAGGTGCAAAGGCAGGTGTCAATGCTGGGCTTTGTGCAGTGGCTCCTCAGTCCTAGCCTGGAGGAGGGAACACCTGCTCTGCTCATCCCAGAGGGTCACAGTCAGACTCATGGACCCAGAGCTTCTAGTCCCAGGGCTTGTCATCTTTGTTCTTGAATCCCTTGCTCAAACAACACACTGTGGAGTGTGACGTTGATACGAAACAAAACGCAGCAACACAGAAGTTTTCTGCCTGAAACGAGAGCGGAGGCCCAGCGAGCGGCACACCCCTGGCTGCCTCTGTCCACACACTTTGTGACCCTCTGATTTAGTCCAACTTTCCCATTTCACAGAAGAGACACCCAGAGCCTAGAGAGGGGAACTGACCAACCCAAGGACACCAACCTCATCTCTGGCAGAGCTAGGACCTTTAAGAAGCAAACGAGATCAGGGCTGAGAAAGTGATTTTATAAACTGAAAAGCACTGGAGGAATGTAAGGTTATCATTGTCTCTACCTCCACTTCTACGTGAAGTTCTTGTGTATTTCTCAGGGTCGCTACTTTGGGGGCAACTGCCAGGAAAAAATATGTACAGGACCAAGAGTGTTGGTGTCATAGACAATGTGGGAAGAGTAAAGGATTTGGACCCTGACGACAGAGAGGCCCAGTGCTGCCACTTAGGAGCTATGTAACTTTGGACCTCACTCTATTTCCTTTTCTAGAAAAATGCCTTACCTGTCTTTTTTCTGGGATTATGTGGAGCTCACGTGAGGCATTGCATGTGAAAGTGCTGTTAACAAGACCAAGCATTCCACAATAGAGTCATGTCATGAGGGGCAACAGAAGACCCCAACACTTTCAGGATGGTGTTCAGCCCTTACAAGGCACTTCCTGTCCCCGAGGACTGGAGCCAGCTGCTGACAGTGCTGGAACCCAAGTGTTCTGTCTCCCCCGTCTAGACACGTCTCCATAGGTCATGCAGTGCCCTCAACACACAGCCCTCAGACACTCTTTGTCAAAGTGTCTAAGGCACAACCTTCCATCACCAGGCGCTGACTCAGGCCCCAGTGAGCTCTGTCTCTCCTTTCACACCCTGAGGGTGCCAAAAGGCACCCAGCCAGCTGCTCAGCATCCCCCCAACCTCATGGGCTTCTGTGTCCCGGGGACAAAGGAAAGGGCAGGTTGGATGTGTTTCAGGAAGAAAAGAAGTGATTTCTCTCAAAGACCTTGGAGAGTTCTTTCTGCCCTCCCTAGGTGTTCTCAGCTGGGAACTGTACTGAGGCAGAGCCTGAAGTTCACTGAGGACATGCCTACTAGGGCTGGGACACAGGCAAGGGGTCCAGCGCTCTGTGAATGGGAGCTAGCCAAGTTCCTTTGGAGAGTCTGGCAAGCTGGAGTGACTGTGCCACCTGGGGGGAGTGACCTTGGGCGCACTGCTGTCCTACAGGGCCCTTGTTGTCTCCAGGTGGAAAGGCGACGGACAGAAGCCAACTGTGGGATATCTAAGCTTTTATGACTCCGGCGCAAGCTCTGAGGTTTCATTCATTCAATCATTCAGGTGCTAAATATTTATTGAGCACCTATTGTGTGCCAGGCACTGTTCTAGGGAAAAGAAGGGACAAAAAGTTCTGTCCTCATGGAGCTGATATTCTCAATGGGATCAGAAGGAAAAGAGATAAATGAGAAGACAGGGGGTTGCCAGCTAGGGTCAAAGCTGTGGGAAAGAGAGCAGTGGTGAGGGGCGAAAAGTGCAGGGGGGCGGCGTGCGGGTTGCACATTTTGAGAGTGTGAATGGGCAAGGCCCTCACTGAGGGGGGACCATCAACCAAGGGTCTGAAGGGGATGAAAAGGAGCCATCCAAGGGGATAACTGGAAGAACAGCATCCTGGGCAGAGGGAACAGCAAGTGCAAAGTCCCTGAGGCAGGAATGTATCTGGGGGTTCAGTGCAGCAAGAATGTTGTGTGGCCACAGGAGAGAAGAGGAGTGATAGACTCTGTAATCTTTTGTCTTGAGCTCCTTAGAAAAATAGATCTAGCACATCCATCTAATAACTTCAGATGTGCTCATATTTTGCCATCTGAGATGCTAATGCTGGTACTTTCTAGCAGGAAAGAGTTGTTCCAAACCTTAACAAAAAATCCTTCCACTCCTCCAGGGCTCATTCACACAGGAGTTCTTGGGATCGTAGGAAGAGCCTGTGTTCAAGTCTAGGCACCTATGGCTTACTAGCTGTGTTATCTTGGGAAGGGCACTCAACCTCTCTGAGCTTCAGTTTCCACGATGAACCTCATTAGTTGTTGTTAGATTTAAATCCATGAGATCTTGAGTGTGAAATGCTTTTTATGTTGAAATGTGGAAGATAAATGTCAGGGAGATTTTTGTTTCCCTCAGTGAAGCCTGTGGTAAGGGGCTGTCACAAGTTGCCCGCTCCCCTCCACCTCCCTGCTCCCTATATCGACTCCACGTGGGCCCAGCTGGTTCTCACTTGGCCTGACCTTGTAGCCAATGCAGGGACTCAGGGATTCCCCAGTTAAGGCTGGATTCTGGTCTGAATCACCCCACCCCCCACCGCGTGTCCAGGTGGACTCGGAACCCAGTGCTCTGGCCACGGCGGGTGGGACTGGGTGAACCCAGCTGCGCCTCTCCAATATCCCATCCTCGCTTCTCCTCCAGGTACAATGGCCCAAACCTGGTTCTGAAGTATGACCGGGCCCAGAAGCGGCTGGTGAACATCGCAGTGGACGAGCGCAGCTCACCCTACTATGCGCTGCGGGACCGACAGGGGAATGCCATCGGGGTCACAGCCTGCGACATCGACGGGGATGGCCGTGAGGAGATCTACTTCCTCAACACCAACAATGCCTTTTCAGGTAGGGACTGGGGCTCGGGCCTCTTCCTGCTTGTCCCCTTCTCCCTCCTGGCACCAACCAGGGAATCCAGGGCCTCCCTGGTCCCAGAACAACCCCCCCGCCCCACCCCCAACCCCGCCTTGCCCATGAGCTTGTAGCTCTCATCTCCAGGGCTGGGTCTGGAGATGGGTGGGGTGGGCAGAGGAAGCCGGTGCTCTCCCACGCAGAGCCCCCAGCCCTTGTGCCCCCTCCCTCGCCTCCACCCTGGCTCCTGCACTGGTGCTGGTGCCTGTCACTCTCACCCGGGCTATGCCGTGAGCGCAGCCATCCTGGGAACCACTTTGGGAACCACAATGCCGGCTCAAAAGGGACTTTCTAAAATGCTTTGAAATCCTTCAAGAGCCCCCACCACTTTTAGCTGAGCTCATTTATTCATTCCATAAAATTCTTGCTGAGCACCTACTCTATGCCTGCCTGGAGGTGCTGGGGATAGAACTTTGAGTTCACGGAATCTTTTCTGGCCCAGAGTTTGTCACACTGAGTGTGCCCCTGAGTCAACAGGCATCTTGTGTAAATGCAGGGCTGACTCGCCTGCATTTCTACCCTAGGCCCAGACTACGATGAGGCTTCTGGGTCAGGGACCACACTCTGAGTAGCAATTCCTGCACACTAAGGAATGGAGAAGGGAACCTGCTGCCCAGAAGGCCAAAAAATAGTAACGGCAGTGATGTCACTAACACAGACGCAGAAACTACTGTGGCCAGGCCCTGGTCTGAGTATTCACGCTATTATCTCATGTAGGTCTTACACGCCTCAGGTAGTAGGAACTTTATGGTTGAGGAAACCGAGGCACAAAGAGGCTACCTGGCTTGCCCAAGGCCACACAGCTTGTAAGTCCCAGAAGTCAAACCCAGAGGTCCAACTCCAGTTTTAGTAAATGAGCTGCTAAAACGAGCACCTGGGGTCTGACTCCAGATCGTCCTGTGACCAGCACGCACCATGGCCCTCCTCTCACGTGTGTCCTGGGGACCCAGTGGGAGCAGACTCGCAGAGGGTGGTCAGTGTCTCATGAATTGGGCCACTATGTTCCTGAGCTGCCCTCGACTCTCACATTTTCTCAGGCTCAGATGTCAGGATCTTTGTCCACTAGAATGAAGCCCACTCCTGTGAGGCTGTGGCATCCACCTGGGCAGTGGACAGCCCTATGTCCCTGTGAAGCCAGGTTGGGCTTGCACTGGACTCCCCAGATGGCAGCAACCCCTTAGGTTGGCCCTAAATGAGACCCTGTGCTTCAGACCTGAGCAGTCACTGGGACCTCTCAACCTCCTGGAGCCAGTGACAGACTGGCTATGGGGACCACCAACACACACACACACACACTGGCTGTCCCCTGGGCCACAGTATCAGACCCAAGCCAGGACCCAGCCCCTAGACTGCCCTGATGTTGAGCCTTGCCAGCTGCTTGAATGGGAGGGGATGAAGTTGGGGCCCATGCCAGGGACCGGGGCGGGCGTGCTGGCTGGCAGGCAGCCAGCCTTGTGCAGCCAAGAAACAATGAGCCACAGCCCCAAGTGGTGTTTTATGGGTTTTCATCTCATCTTGCCACCAAGTGAGGCCTGAGAGATAGTAATTATCCCTACACAAATATCAGGGCATGATTACCCAGCTGGATTTACTGCCCTCTCTCCAACCAAGCCAAGATTGGATTAGGACACAATTAATTGATAGGCTGATAAACTCTTTAATGTGGGACAAGGTCAGGAAGGGAGCAGTGTCAAGGGACGCCTGTAGAAGGGGTGAGTCCCAAGGAAGACTCTGGAGGACTAGGATGTGGGAATGAGAGCTTTGAAGGGATGTTCAGTGTGGGCTCAGCAGGCAGGATGCCAGGGGATGGGGCAGACTCGCCCCTATGCACCAGGACAGGGCCCCTGCAAGAAGCCCCACTGCAAGTATGAGCACTGCCCTTCCCACACACTCAAGAGCTCCACTGTGGGTCCTAAGCAGTGGTTCCCCACCCAGGCTGCACATTAGAACCACGTGGGGAGCTTCCAACAATCCCAGCTAAGCCACACCCAGTTAGCCCCTCAGAACTGCTGGGAGACCCAGTCACCAGAGTGTAAAGCTGTGCAGCTGGGGTTAAAGGCCACTGCCTTGGCATTGTGTTCATTCCATGTTCAGCCCAACAATAACCCACTCATTCATTCTCTGGGAAAATATTTATGGAGCACCTGGCATGTGCCAGGCACCATTCTAGGCACCGAGGATGCCTCAGTGAACGAAACACAGGGTCCCGCCCTCATGGAGTTTACTCTCTGTCCCCAGTGCAGACTTATATTTCTCTAGGTATCTGAGTCCCCTCTGCCAACCCTCTGGACACTAAGCTCCTTGAAGGAAAAGTCCCCGTGTAGTTCACTTTGTGGTCCCTTTGGCCCCTACTAGACATTGAATATACCAAGAGGTAAATTAAAATGTTGTAAGTAAATCCCAGGAAGAACAGGTGCACATGAGCCATTAGGCTTGAGAAGGTTTGTGGAGAGAGAAAACAAGGGAGGAGGCAGAAGGGAGGCCCCAGGAAGGCCCTGGGCCTCCTGAGATTGAAGACACATTTGGAGAGGCTGGAGCTCTCCGGGGTAAAGTAAGGCTAGGGTAAGGATGACAGTGTCTGGCAGCCTCAGCCCCAGGCCCATACCTCCTGCCACCTTTCTGTGGGCTTGAGTTAATTTTTCAGTTGAGTGGTTCCATTGACTCATTGACAGTGGGCTTGGTGTAGAGCCAGGACATTTGTGTCGCATCAGCACTTCCTCAGGTCCCAGGCACAGTGCCAGCCACTGACACCCTGCCCACTTGGGGAATCTGAGAGCCTCCCCAGTAGCCCCCAGCCAGCCCAGGATCGGCCGTGGCTTTTGGCTATGGGCTTCTTCAGCCTGAGCCAGGTTGTTGGAAGGATCTACTGAAGGACAATCCCTCTCTCCTCCTCAGCCAGCCTTGGGGAATTTGGCATTTGAGTCCCCAGAAGGGAGGTGAGAACGTGCTCTGGGTATTGTCCTGTGGGAGTCAGTTTGTACAAACCCGGGGTCTGCCCCTTACTCGATGACCTTGGGTGAGGTACCCAGTCTCCACTCCCTCATCTGTAGGACAGGAAAAATACTGACTTTATAAGCTCCAGTCCCTGCCCTGGCCCAGGAGACTACCTCCAAAGTCTTTGCCATTGCTCCTGGTGTGACGAGCTTGCCTTCCGACTGCTCACTCCATTCCCATCTGATGCCTTCATACCTGCTGTCCCCTTTACCTGAAATGCTTTTCCCACTGATGTCCTCAGCTCACTTCTCTTCATTCAGGCCCCTCCTCAGATGAGTTCTTCCCTGAACACCTTATCTAAAATCATACGCCCCACACTATGCCTTGTGCTTTTAACTTCCATCATAGCACTTATCACTAATCTGAAAATATGCTATTTGTTGTCCCTCTCTCCTACTAGACCCTTAACTCCGTGGACTTTTGTGCACTGCTCCAGACCCAAAGAACTACCTGTCCCTTAGCAAGCATTAAATACATATTTTTTAATAAACAATTGAGATAATGAATGAAAAGCACTATGACGGTGCCTCGGACTCCACCCTCTAAATAGCAGCCGTTGTAATTCTGTGGCTATGAAGAAAGTCCGAGTCTCCAGGAGTCCTGAACTTCCTCCTGGTCCCTGAGAGAGAAGCCCAAGGAGCAGAGAAAAGGATCATGCATAAGCCAGACACCCACAGGAGGGCTCCCCCGTGAATGTGAGTCAAAGATTAGGAACTGGCATGTAGGTAAGGGAAGCTTCACCACCATCCCAAGGAGGCTGGGGCCAAGAAACCAGTTTATGCTAGAAAAATTCAAGCTCCAGTGCTTCAGCCAACACCACTCAGGGAAAGCCAGGTGAGAGAGTGTACAGAGCCGAGGGGATCCAGGACCTCCTGCAGCTCCTGGTCAGAGCCCATCCCCCTGGGCTCTAGCCCACCCCAGTGCTCCACGGGGCAGCCCTCGCTCTCCTGCCCGTGTGGCCTGGCCTGGGTAACGGGCGCATGGATAGCAGATAGGTTGCGTGAAATGTGATCCCTGCCGCTACCTTTATTTTTACTCAGTTCAACAAGGCGTCTTGAAGATCCATTATGTGCAGAGCCCTGTTAAAAGAATACATGTACCTTCCTCCTCTCTACACAAACAGTAGCACATCCTGCTCATATCCACTCCTTCCTTTTACATTTAACAATATACAGTAGAACCTCCATGGTTGACCCCCTCCCTACATCGGCCCCCTATCTACACTCATCACCTCCTTAAGCTGACCTAATTTTCATACACCAGACACATACCACATGTACATAGCAGTAGGCCTAGTTCTACCTCCATATGTTGACCAGTTTGTTATAGTCCCTTGAGTGGTCAACTTAAAGAAGTTCTACAATATTCTGGGTATTATTTCTTAGCAAGACACAGAGCTTTTCTTTTTTTTTTTTGAAACAGAGCCTCGCTCAGTTGCTCTGGGGTTGAGTATTGTGGTGTTATAACTCACAGCAACCTCAAACCCTTGGGCTCAAGCAATCCCATTGCCTCAGCCTCTTGAGTAGCTGAGACTACAGGTACCTGACACAATTCCTGGCTAATTTTTCTATTTTTAGTGGAAATGGGGTCTCATTCTTACTGAGGCTGGTCTCATACTAGTGAGCTCAAGCAATCCCCCCGCCTCATCCTCCCAGAATGCTAGGATTACAGGTGTGAGCCACAGTGCCTGGCCTCTTACAGAGAACTTTCTCATTCTTTTCATGGCTACGTAATACTCCATTGTATAGATTGGCCATTAATTCAATCAGTCGTGTATTGATGAAGGATTACTTGCAATCCTTTGCCCTTACAAAGAGTGCCACCAAATGACTAAGCTTGTACAACGTGCCATTTTCCACAATTTCAGTTGTATTTGTAAGATAAGTTTGTGGAAATGAAATTACTGTGTCACAGGACTAACACGGGTAGCTCAGATAGGCATTGCCAACTGCCCTTCTTAGGGACACTGCTCATTACATTCCTGTCACCCACATATGCAAACGAGCAACTGTCCAACACTCACCAGCACAACATTTCAACAAATTTTTTTAGTATTTGCCAATCTAATAGGATAGCATTGATATCTAAGCATAGTTTTAATTTTCATTTTTCTTAAAATGAGCATGGCTGAGAAAATTTTGATATATTTGAACCTCTTGTCTGCTCATAGCCTTTGCCCATTTTTTCTATTGATTATTGGTCTTTTACCTATTGATTTGTAGCATCTCTTTATAAATTAGGGAAATTAGCCCTTTGTAATACAAGTTGCAAACAGTTTTCCCTTGTTTGTCATTTTTCTTATGTGTTTGCTCATGGAGGGTTTTGTAATGTGGAGAATTTTCATTTTTATGGACTTGGATTTATCACTCTTTTCTTTTATGACTTCTGGGCTCTGTGTCATACTTAGAGAGGCCTTCAGCAGGGCTTCTGTGACCTCTTGGAGAGGAGATGCGGCATCAATGACTGTGCTAGAGGGAAGAGGGGGATTCGGTGGTGGCACTCCCAGCCTCTTCTGCCTTCACGGCAGATGAGCTATGTGCTCTCGAGAGAAGCACCCCTTGTGCGGCAGCTCCTTCACCCAGTTCCAGCTGCACCCAGGCACTCTGCACCTCGCCACTCAAAGCTCAATGCACCAACCAGCAACACTGGGGTCAGTCAGCTGGAAGCCCCTAAAAATGCAGCTTGTCAGGGCCCCCAGACCTCCAGGAGCCCAGGAAAGTCTGAAATGCATTGCCCGGAGTCTCTGCCCTCATTTCCTAGGCTCCTCTAGGTCCTAAAAAGGATTCTAGGATCTTCTGATCCCCAACAAGTTTTCACCTGGATGCAATGTCCTGACTTGCAGCTCTCCCAGCACCACCTCCCTTGGGGACCTGCTCAGGCTCCGTATTACAGGTGGCCCAGTGAGCAGTAAGGAGGGAGCAAGGCTGCCACCACAGCACAGTAGAGTTGGGGCCCAGAGGCCACATTCATCGTCCTATCAATGAACGAGGCTCTTTGGGAGCCAGGGCTGCCCCCAACAAGCAGCCCCAGCTCTTTAATACCATGTGAAGGGGCTTTGCAGCAGACGGACCTCCACTTAAAGCACAGTGTTGCTGATCACAGCAGGTGTGCAACCTTAGGCAAATGATCAAATATGCTGAGCCCTGATTTTGCTCTGTAAAAGTGAAGACTCCATTCTCCTGGCTGGACCCTGGACAGGACTAAAGGAACCAATGTGGGTAAAGCTCCTGGCAGGAGCTGAAGGGGTCTCCCTCTTTACCCTGGCATGGAGGACTGGGGCCAGCAATTATATCCCACCCAGGCGAGCCTGGGCTCCTCTGTTAAAGTGTTCTGTGTGCAAACCAATCTCTCTACCTGGAGACATCACTGCCTTGCTGGTTTCCATTGACTGAGCCTTAAAAGCCATTTATACCTAACGTCACCGTTGCCTCCTGGGATGTGGGTCCTTGAGGTAATGCCCTGTCACTCCCTGGAAATAATGATGGTGATGATGGTATTATTATTATTTACTGAATTTATCATGTTCCAGACATTGTTCTAAGTGCTTTACATACATTATCTAATTTAGCCCTCATAAGAACCAGGTAAATAGGTGCCCATTCTCATGATCCCATTTTATACATAAGAAAAAGCCTAGTTCATGACTTCCCTAAGGTCAGCCTAGAGGAAGGGCCATTGCTGGCTACCCTACCAGCCCTACTATTTACCTAATGAAGGCTGCTGCCCTGCCTCATATACCTGCCAACCCTTTTCTGTGCCACCACTATCAGACCATGAGTCAGGCTAGCCCCTGGGATGGGGCACTCCCCACCCAGTGGTCCTTAGGTAGAGCCTTTATGGTCCAATCTTACCTCCCCTGGTTCCAGGGTACCCTCCAGTTCTAATTTTCTATTTGTCTAATAACTCCTCTGCCCCTTCCTCTTCCTCCTATATCCCAAAAGTGACTACTCCCTGGGACTCAGTCTGTGGCCTGGTCCTTCCCCCTTTCCCTGGCTCCAGCCCCACTGCTGCCATCCCTATTGGCAGTGACCTCTTGGCTACCTTGTGACCACTTCAAACCCAAACTCTCTGAAGCCAAGCTCTTGCTTCTCACCCCTAGCTGGCCCAGCATCCCTGCCTGGGTCACCTTCCTCACACTTGGACAGCTCCCCTGCTCTGCAGCCACATATAGCCAGTCCCTCCCACCCTCCTACGGTGGCCCCTGCACCCAGCGCTTCCTCCCACTCCCATTTTCAACACCCCCATCAAGCCCGAGTCCTTACAAAAGTGACTGCTCGCTCCATTTTCTCCCTTGCTGGCTCACGCATTGAGTTCGACGTGGAGAAACACTGACTTCCCCTGACTTTCCACTGATCAGAAGCCACCAATGAATGGCCCCTTTGCCCTCAGTTCTGGGGTTGCTGTGTTCCCGTCACCCCCATCATGTTTCTCCTCCTCTCTAGGCCAGCTTCATGTCCCCTCTGTGCCTTCTTCATGCCAGTCCGCCTGCTAGAGCACCACTCCCTGCCTGCCCACGCTGTCGAGCACAGTGCTGACACAGTCTTCCTTGCCAGGAAGCCCCTTACCAGTCCGTGCCTTGGGTAATTGACTTAACCTCCACCCCTTAATTTCTCCATCTCTAAAATGGGGCTACACCACCTCTTAGGGTCTTCAGGGCTTAGACAAGAGAACGGCTGCTAATACAAGAAAATGCTGCAAGTAGAGCCTGCCCATACTGAGTGCTCCATGCGTACGGGAGTGGTTGCTGTTGTTACTTTGATCCTTTGAGCCCCAGGTCAGGTGCCTCCTCCCTCAGGAAGGCCTCCTTGATCCCAATGACCTCTTCCATCCTGACTTCATGGCATCTCCCGGATGTACTGTCTGGTCCTGCCCTGCTGGGCTCTGCTAGCTGCGGGACCTGAGGCACGGCCTCAGGCACTTTTTGTGTGAAGGAGGCATAAGACAGTGCATGAGACGGTGGATGTGGTGAGGGCGGGAGAGCAAGCACACAAGTAGCACCTGGCACAGAATCCTAGAGGTGGCCAGTGTCATGTTACTGCTGCCTCGAAGGCAAATCTTTTGCCTGCCATTGTGATTTGAATGGACCATTAGGACCCTGACCTAAGGACCAAGACTCAAGCTTCCTGTGGCCTCCACTTCCCCCTGTACCTGGCACGTTGCCTCCCCACACCCCACACCCCCAGCAGGCACAGTGGGTACCTTCCCCCAGCCTCCTAGCAGCAACTGGACTCTGAAACCTCCAAGTCTCCTTTAATGCCAAGATGCCAGAATCAGGGTGGGAATGGGAATTCCCAGATTGTGTCTCACAGGGGCTGTGAACTCCAGAGCCCCCAGCCCCACCTGAAGCCCCTGTTTCTCCCAGGCCTCCCCCACTTGGCATTCCTCCCAGGGACTCAAGAAGATCTCTCTCTCCTGCCCCTACAGCCTCTCCTCTTTCAGAGAAGCTGCCCCCCAACTTGGTGGAGGACCCCAGCCCAGAATACAGCTACAAGGAGCCAGAAGGCAGGATTACCCGCCGACACGGGCCAGGGGCCAGTGCTGGGTGTTTATTGCCTGTGCCATCGACCTGCACAGCTCGCTGTTTATCTGTCTTCCTGACACACCTAATTACCCAGGTTGCAGCTGCCAGAGCGTTTGCTCTTCCTAAATCATGGGCTCCCATTGCTTCTGTCGCCCAGGCCTCCAGGCCTCTGCCTGCAGAAGGGCTGCCATTGATTTTGCCATTCCCATTTATGATCTACAAGGCTCTGCATCGCTGTTGCACATTTTACCTTAATTAGTTTATTCTTCTGGGCGTCCCTGGTGAGCTTGGAAGCCAGGAAGCTGAAGGGGGGTTGTGCCAACAGCACAAGGCACCCTAACCCCTCTGGCCAAAAAGCCAGAGCCTGACCAGACATCAGCACCCTAGGGCAGCAACTTGTTAAGGCCAGTGCTGGTTCCACAGGGTGCCAACAGGTGGTTTGCAAAAAACGGGTTCCACGGAATGTTTGGGAAAGACTGGGTTAAATAAAATTAAGCAGGTAATTTATTGCAGGACTTTTCAAAGTTTTAATAGAGCAATGTCTGTGTGAATCTCCACGAGGCAGGTGAGCATACCATCTTTCACAAACTCAGATAATCATGGACTCCTTTCTCTAGGCAGCTTACGGAGACCAGGGTCCCGAAAAGTACACTTTGGAAAGGCTGCCTGGGTTGGACAGGGGAAGTTGGAGGTGATGAGGCAAACAAAGCAGGTCACCCTCTTTTAGCTAGGGCAGGAGTCAGCAGCTTGAGAACTTCCTCCTTGCTGAATCCAGAGGTACCTTTCAGAGCTCTGCAGAACCTGGCTGCCACCGCCACTCTCTCATCCTGGCCCCAGCTTTGGAGGATTGGAGCCAGGGCATTTCAGGAAAGGACTAGGCTGGCTGCAGGTTCAGAGCCAAGGGAGCCCTGGTTGGACAGGTGGGCAAGGGTTGCTTATTGTGGGTAAACATCGGAGACCCAGAAACCTTTAGAGGCCAGTCTCAGAGGCCCTCCACCAGGTGTCTAGAAGCAGTGACAAGGCTGCCACTGCCTCCAGGACAGCCATAAAGACAGCAGCTGAAGTCCAGGTCCCTTCTCCACAGACCTGAAATCCAGAACACTCTGAAAACATCAAGTGCTTTTTTCAAGTTTTGGAAAACTCATTTGATAGCAAAACCTGTCCTAAGCTGATATGAGCTATATATAGGCTTTATTTATCCATTTGGTGTGAATATTCATGTTTCACTGCAGAAATATTAATGTGTTTAATTACCAGGGTGCTGCCCCAGTCCCTGCTGGGGGTGTTATGTAATAAACGGAGTGTGCGCTGTGTTACCTTTTATGTAGGGAAAAAAACTCAACTTTCTAAACACATTTGGCCCTCAGAGATTGTGACGAGGGGCTAGAGCCGGGGTCTTGCAAAGCTGTCACCAACTCTCAATGTGCATTTTCTTGTGTAATTCCCATGCAACACTGGGAGGGAGACACTGCTACTGTGCACGACCTCTGGAAGGAAACCAAGACCAGGAGAGGACTGGGGACTCGCCTTAGACCTCACGGCTGACAAGATGAGACTCAAGCCAGCTGGGCCCAGTACCTGTGCTTTTGTCCAGGGAACCAGCCTCTCAGCCTCCCAGACGCGGCCTGAGCGGAAGCTGCCAACCCTCAGGCCTTCTGCTTCTGCCTCCCCAGGTCCCCCCCTGTGAAGGGCCCTGCCCTCCTCTCCGGTCCTGGCCTCTGTTCCCTGGTGCCCAGTGAGCATCCCCGAGGCCAACTCCACAGCCCATGGTTGATGCTCCTGCCCCTTGAGACCAAACCCCCTGTCCTCTCCTGGGCTGCGCCACCTGAGGGGCCATTGCTCTGCTCGCTCCCACACACATCCAAAGGTTCACACAGCCACTCACACATCTTCACACACTGTCTTTCTCACACATTCAGTCTCACACATACGCCCTCACAGTCTCATGCTCATAGTCTCAGCCATTCTCGTACACTCTCACTCATCCTCACACACACCCTTACACACTCATTCTCATGATCACACTGATGCACCTTCACACTCATCCTTATGGTTTCACTCTCCTCACACACCTTCTTACACACTCATTCTCAGGGCCACACTCTCCCCACACACCTTCTTACACACCCATTCTCATGGTCACACTCCTCACACACATTCTTACACACTCACTCATGGTCACACTCTTAACACACATTCACACTCAGTCTCGTGCTCACACTCATGCTACTTGCTTGCACATCATACTCACTGTCACTCTAACTCACAGAATATTACCAAACCCCTGAAGTGAAGACCTGATGTCTCAAAGGACCAGCAAGTAGCTCATCTGTACGGAGAAACTCATCTCTGTCCCGTCATAGCTGCCACTGGGAAGGGCCCACTTTCAGTGTGCGCCGTCTATTCCTCACATCAACTTGAATGTAGTTACCATTGTCATCCACATATGTGAATAAGAACACCGGGGCTCAGAGATGCCAAGCAACTTGCCTAAAGTCTAGAACCGCAAGCAGAGCCCAGGCAGCACTGAGAGCAGGACTCTGGCCCATCTCCTGGAAGCCCGAGTTCCTCTCCTGGGCGGTGCTGTCACCCTTCAGTCAGTGCCCCCAGCCTCGGCCCTGGGACAGCCAGACAGTCAAGTGCAGGGTTGTGTCCCCACGTCTCCTCCCTGCTCCCTTCAGCTGCTCCTCCTAAACTACAAATACTCGAGGTCTCACTCTAACAGGAGACAAACTAAGGGTGACGGTGGAGGAAGAGCTCTGCCTCTATGGGCACTTGGGAAGGCTTGAGGCTCCAGCTTGAGTTCTTCCCACTTCCCCAACAAGGTTCTTAGTCATGAATGAGCTTCAGAAGGCCACAAACCTCCTGAAATTACATATGGCATGTTGTGTGGTACAGATCTGTGACTTTGTGAGCTACAGGTAGTTAACCTCCATCTAGTTCTCAAAAGGATCAGTATCCCGAAAGAACAGGAGACCCCTCCCTTGCGGGCTCCCCAGTCCTGTGACTAGGGCCTCTCCGGGCTGCCCAAACTTCTCACCACTCCCCAGGCAGAACCGCCCCTCACCTCCTCAGAGCTTAACTTCCATTCCTCTCCTCAGTGTGGACAAAGACCCACCTACAACCAGGGCCACTTTTTCTTTTTTTTTGAAGACAGAGACTCACTCCGTCACCCTCAGGAGAGTGTTGTGGCATCCTAGCTCACAGCAACCTCAAACTCTCTCTCCTCCCAACTGCGAACATCTGAGTGCCCCCCAAACAGGGAGGAGCCTTACCTGCTTGAGGTCTCCTGTAGCAGACGGCCCAACTACCTCTGGCCCAACCACCTTGTGGCAAGTGCTACAAGATATACATAGAGGTCAGAGCCCAGAGCCTGGTCTGCCATCCACCAGCCCTCCCTTTCCTCCTGTCTGCAGGGGTGGCCACATACACAGACAAGTTGTTCAAGTTCCGCAATAACCGGTGGGAAGACATCCTGAGTGATGAGGTCAACGTGGCCCGTGGCGTGGCCAGCCTCTTTGCCGGACGTTCTGTGGCCTGTGTGGACAGGAAGGTGAGTGCAGGGGTACATGGGGGGCCTGGGGAGAAGCAGAAGACACACAGCGATGAGAGCCAGAAGAGAAGCCACCAGGTAGACATCCCCTGGCAGAGTGGTGGCTGTCACCAGCGTGGTGGCTCTGAGGGTGTCCTACATGGAGTAGATGCTAGATACTAACAACTTAGACTCATTACAATAGACCGTTCACATCCTTTCTCCCGTGTGGCTCTTCAGCAACCAGTGAGGAAGCCAACTGGGGGACACTGTGTCCACTGGACACTTGAAGGGACCAAGGGTCAGCTTGGAGCAGCCACTTGCCTGGGAACCCAAAATGCATTAGTGGTGTGGCTAGGACAGAAGTCAGAACCTTCCAGCTCTAAATCCTCTGCTCGTTCATTTATTCAACGAACATTTACAAATGTCTCCTGTGTGCCCGGCATTCAGCCACGTAAATACTTAGGGAACAAATGAAGGCACAATGGAGGGTTCCTAGGCGGGTGAGTGGAGGTGCCCGAATATGCAAGTACGTTAGTGCATCAGTAGCCCCACCCAAAGTAAGTGGGGAAGAAAGAGCAAGTGCGGAGGGCCAGGAACAGCTGCAGCCATCAACCCTGCATGGGGGACAGTCACCCACCCCACCTCAGGTCCCAGCAGGCCCAGCCAGAGCCAGAGGCTTGCTGCGGAAGTGATTTATCCCTCCTGTCACCTGCTCCCCTGCCACCCACCTCCTTGGCTTAGTAAACAGTCATCTCTAAATCAGGGCCCCAGCTGCTGCCCAGCTTCCACAGGAGCGTCTCCGGCCCCCATTCGGGGGCAGGGGCAAAGGGGTGGGCTCACTTTGGGATTGAGATGGCACAGAGGATTGGGGATTCAGCGTGAATCTTCACAGCAGGGGCCTCCAGGCCTTGGGAGAAGGCAGGTGCCAGGTATAAATATTTATTTCTTAACAAGCTGGTGCTGGGAAGAGAAGCCAAGCTGGGCTGTGAAGCCACATTTAGCCCTGACCTGAATCTGTGCCACCTGGACTCCTGCCTGGTGGGAGGGACGGGGGGGGGGGTGGCTCTGTGAACAGCCCCAGAGCGTGGGGAGGGGAGGGTGCCAGGCCTGGGCACCGCTGGGGGCCCCTTCCCAGCCTCCTCCCAGCCACAGCCGCCTGTCTCTCTGCTTTGGGACCAGGGCTCCCCACCCTCAGCTTCTGTGGAAAACTTCTCTCTGCTCTCAGAGAGCTGGAAGGAGGGGCGTGCAGGTTCATCACAAGGAGATGCGCTCTTTGTCCTCACAAGGTCCTCTGCACACCCACGCATTTAACCACAGGACAAAGGCACCATGTGAAATACAAAAGAAAAGAGAAAGAGAGAGAGGAAAAAAGGGAGGCCCTGACTCTGCAGCCCAGGAGGCGGGCAGCCCGTCTGCCGCCAGGAGAGGGAGTGCTTTCTGTGTCCAGCCACCGCCTTAGCGATCCCTGTGGCCTGAGCACTGGGAGCGGGGGCACGGAGGGAGGCCAAGGCCAGTCCGGAAGTTGGGAGAGAAGAGTGCAGGACAGTGCAGGAAAACACAGAGCAAGACCCAGTAGGAACAGCTGAGGGCTATTAAACACAACATGCCACGCCCTGTGCCAAGTAGTTGAGGCATCACCTTCTGGAATCCTTATAATAATAAGCCCATGTGGTAGGTACTGTCATTATCCCATTTTATAGATATGGAAACTAAGTCCCCCACCAATTAGGCAACTTGACCTTGGTCACACTGAAGTGGCAGGCAAAGCTAGGAATTGAGCCCTGCTTGCCCAAAATTGAAGCATATACCTCTTCACCCCTGGCTACCCTGCCTCTGGGTGAAATGACATCAGCACAAGTTTCTATTAGTGTCCATCCTAGTCATCCTTCCTTAGCCCCACAGCCAGGCAGTACCTGGGGCCTCTGAATCTATCTACCCGAGCAGTGGTTCTCAAAGTGTGGTCCCCAGAAGAGCAGCATCAGCACTGTTAGAAATGGACGCTCTCAGGCCCCATCCACTCTACTGAATCAGAAATTCTGAGGGTGGGGCCCAGTGATCTGGGGGCCAGCTAGCCCCGCAGATGATGCTGATGCATGCTGACGTTTGAGAGCCCCTGCCACACGCCGTCCTCTCCCCTCGCTCATCCTCTGCCCCAAACCTGGAACACCTGCTTGTGCTTTATCTTCAGCAGACTCATCACTCACCCACCTTTCTGGATCCTGCTCAAAGCCGATCTCTTACAAGAAGTGTTCCCTGATCGATAATGATTATGCCTCATGTTTATATAGCATTTTTATCTTTTCAAAGACCTTTCACATACGTTGTCTCATTTCATCTTCTCAAAAAAACCTGCCAGGAAGCAGGGGGAATATGATCTCCATTTAACACCTGAGAGGATGCAGCCTCGAGGCAGTGAGGGATTTGCCCAATGACAAGGAGCCAGTTGGAGGCAGTGCCTGGACCCAGGCTAATAGCCCTGGACCAGTGGTTCTCAAAGTGTGGGTCCCAGACCAGAGCATCAACTTCACCTGGGAACTTGCTAGAAATGCACATTCTCAGGGCCCACCCCAGACCTCTTAAATCAGAAACTCTGGGGTGGGGCCCAGGAACTGTGGTTTAACAAGTCCTCCAGGTGATGCTGATGTAGAATAAAGTGTGAGCACCATTTCCCCTGGACCCAAAACTATAGAAACATCTTTCCCCTGGAATCAGGTCCCCCTCCCAGAATTATTATAGTCAAGTTTACATGTGAAATTTCTGCAGTATTCTACAACCATAACATATCTATGTTTATCAGTTTTATCACCCCAATAAGTTGCAGTAAGGTATTAGGTATAACTGAATTTTATAAATATCCTAATTTCCAGCAGAGTGCATTTCAGTCCTTTGGGCTTAATTGCTCATTTGTGGATGAGATTGCTGCCAGCTGGTAGGGTCAGGAACAGTTCTTCCTGGCACACTTTCCCCTCTGCCCCTTTCATTCCCTCTTCATGCAATCATTCTGCACACATACACCAAGCCCTGGGGTTCGCTGAGAACCTCTCAAAGTTCTCCCCTAATCAGGAAGCCGTGTTGTAAAGCAGCACATCTCAGACTTCGGTTCCACACAGCAATCACGCAGGAGTCTGGGAAAATGCCGATTGTGACTCAACAGGTCTGGGGTGGGACCTGAGATTATCTATTTGTAACACTCTCCCAGATGTCACCAAAGCTGCTGGTCCAGGGACCCCTCCACTTTGAGAACCACTGGTCCAGGGCTATTAGAGATTTGTAAAGCACAGATTCCCAGGTAGCAGGGGAAAGACTCAGATGACCAAAACAGAAGGAGCAGAGACGTCTGGAAGGACCAGCTTTGCCACCTTCTCTGGCTTTGTCTCTTGGCACTCTGTCCTGCAGCTAACTATTGCGTTTTCCCAACAGATTCTCTTTCTCATCTCTGCCTGGAATTTCCCCTTTGCTTCACCTGGCTGAGACTCCTCCTTAGAAAACCTTTTCTGAACTTTCTGAAGTTCAGTGCCCTTCCTCTAGGTTAGGAGGCCCTCTTCTGTGCACCCAGGAAATCCCATGCATACCCTCTGCCATGTGCTGTTATGAGCATTGATGCACTTGCCTCCCGCAGAGACCCTGAGCTCCTTCCTCGGCTTCACCCACGAGTCAGACAGACTTAAGTGGCTCTTAATCAGCTTCCTTGGAAAAGAGGGTCTCTTAGCAGACACCAAGTCAGTAACCAGTAAGATGGGGCAAGGATCTGCTCATGGTGCCATTGGGTAAGAAACAGAAGCAGGCAGCGTGGGCCAAGAGGAGGGGGTGACAGTGCAATCTTGTTGCCTTGAGCTCAGCTGTTTCTCTGGTGTCCCTTTGGGTTTATGGCTTGCCATTCAAACTAGACTATAAGCAAACTACGGACAGGGATTTTTGTCTTAAGCACCTTGCACAGAGTGGGAGCTCAAAAAGTATTGGCCATCTGAGTAACTGGAGGAAAGTGATGAAAAGGACAAAGCTAGACAACTGATTTAGAAATTGTGTGGATCTCTTGGGAAGAAGGCATCCATTGAAGAAATAACACCATTACAATAACAGGCAGAAAAGAAGAATCTTTCATCAGCATCGTTTCAGACTACAGAAGAGAATGACTATAGCAAAGAGGAGCTGGTGCCCAGGGCTTCTCCTAGATGCAAAGGAAAAATAAAATATTTGAGACAGTGTTATGAAGGCAGAAGCAATATAATCTTTCTTTCTGGTAATATGGGGAAAAGAGGGGAGTGGAAGGGGGAGGGAGGACCCCTGCAAATCTGTGCCTCTTGTGATACCAAAATAGAGGCATGAAGAAGCACAGGGCAGGAAGAGGGAGAGGGAGATGGCTCAGGAATTTGCTTGTCATCTTGGCTGGAGTGAGCTTGAATGGGAGAGAGAGAGACTGAGAATAATGGGAATTGGTAGATCAATCAATCAGCAAATATTTATTGAGCAGCTACCCTGGCTGGCAGCTGGAGAGAGCTCAGCTGGAGGGAGGCACATTAGAAAATTGTCTATAAAAAGGTGGTTGTGGGGGAGAGGGAGGGATGTATTCTTTTGGAACAGGATGGAAGGAGATGCAGCCTGCTTTGCTGCATGGCTCCTGGGGGTGTCATTCACTTGGGAGCCTTTGTGAAAAGCCCCTCTGGAAGCGTGCTCTGTACAGACTGCAAGCCTCTTCAAACAAACATGGGGAGAAGAACCCAACCCTGTGAAATACCTATGGTCCTTCAGGTGGGGGGGCGGGTTCTGGGGAAAGACTGGGATGAGCTGACATGGTTCTGCTCAGCTGCCTCCTTTTCCTCTTCCTCAGGGCTCCGGTCGCTACTCTATCTACATTGCCAACTACGCCTACGGTAACGTGGGCCCTGATGCTCTCATTGAAATGGACCCCGAGGCCAGTGACCTCTCCCAGGGCATCCTGGCCCTCAGAGATGTGGCTGCTGAGGCTGGAGTCAGCAAATACACAGGTATGCAAGGTGACCCAGGAGGCTGCATGCTGGACGGGCTGGGGCCTGGGTCCAGAGTCTAATTAAGCAGAGACCACAAGAAGAAGATGAGCTTATGTCCCTAGGAAGGTGGATAGAGGCTCTATTCCAACCCACCACTTACAGAAGGCCCCTCTCATGCTGCCTTTCCTACGGCTGCTGAGATATCTGCCAGGTGGGAGTTTGGGGGTGCCCCGTAGAAGACGTCAGGCATAGTGGCTGGAAAGTGGGGTGTGGGAGCACCACAATAGCAGCATCCTCTCCCTAGAACCTCTTCCCCCATTCCCAGCTGTAACCTCAACGATGGGTGAGCAGGTTCCATAGGAGAAAACTGACAAATCACAAAAGCCGAGATTTAAAGCATTCGTTATTGCCAAATAGCAGATGAAATTATTTACTTACACATAAGCAGCCAGGAATTGAGTGCTAAATCCCTAAGCTTCAGCTGGGTCCCGTCTCGGATAACTGAGCTCAAAGAATTGTGTTCTTGTTCCAAAACCTCTCCAGCACTTTTTTTGAAGGCACACTCCCCCCTCGTCTTTCTGGATGGGGGACCTATTGTCAGAGTCTCTGACAGGGAGATCTTTCTAGGGAAGGCTGTTTTTCTAATTCCAGCACGGCTGCTGACTAAACTCTGATAATCTGCCAATAGACTGCTGATGGCAGCGCACGCCAGTTCCTCTTTTGGGTGCCAAAAATCAGGAAACCAGAGTTGTGCACAGCAACCTCTCCTGTGAACCTCAGCCTCACTCACACCGACCTGCACTTCAGACGTAGAAATTCTCTTGTGTTACAAGAGACGTCCGAAGTGGCAGCCTGCCCCAATCCAAACCCTGGGGCTGAAAGCAAACTCGAGAGGTCATCTGAGGCATCCCCCCACCTCTGGACACCTGGATGGTGGCATAATCTCAAAACCCTGCCCGGAAAGATTTGACACTGCCTCCCTTAAGTTTATGATGCCTTCCTCTAACCAACTTTCCGCCCCAGAGAAAAGGGGAGATGAATGTTGACCTGTCTCACAAAGTTTGTGGAAACAAATGACTAAACGATAAACTAGTTTGCACAGCTCAGGCCCCATCAAAGTGCCTGAGCGCTCCGTGCATGAACGTACCACAGAAAGGCTGTGTCAGTAATAAACCATGTTTCCCTGGGAAGGGGAATAAACATGCAGGCGCTTCAGTCTAGATTTGCACAGTCAATTTTTCTGAATAGTTCCCAGTTCTGTGCACTGGGTTGGCTTAGCAATTAAGTGCCTTGATCTTGCAAGAGAAGGCGGGTGGGCCGGGGGGGTGGGGGAATGAAGCCCTTGAAAATGATGAGATGGAAGGGAAGCACAGACCGGGAGAGCGGCTGAGACATGGAATAAAAGAACTCAGAGGTGGCGGCTGGGTGAGCATGAAGGGGGCATTGTTCACGCTGGCTAGGCTGGCACAGAACTGAGCAGGGGAATGGAGGGGACCCAGAGGAGCCAGCTGAGGAGGACAGTGGGGACAGGAGCCCCAGCCAACTGTGCCGGCTGGCTGGAAGGATGGGCAGCTCAAGGAGGCAGCAGCAGCTTCTGTGGAAGCATGGAGGAGGCTGGGGCAGCTGGCGTGCCCAGAGGACACATTAGAGCAGCTCCGCAGGCTGACAAGAGCCATTTGGCTGACAAGAGCCATTTGGCCCGCCACGTTACTATTCTATCTGCCCACCTTCCACAGCCCACCCTTTTTCTGCCCACCAAGCCCCCCAACATTACCCTGCCGCTCCCCTTGTCATGCGGCTAACAACACATGGACAACTGGCTGGAAAACTAGCCCAGACTGTCCCTGTGAACCCCAGGAATGGACCCCAACGGTAAGGGCCACCGCACTGAGCTCTGCCTAATGGCTGAGGCTCTCGGCACGTGGCCAGTGCTCAGTGGAAAGCAGGCCATGGCTAGATGTACACTTGGGGAGTTGAAGGTCCCTGGAGCCTCACAGCACCCATCTGCTGGAAAGCTGTGTGACCTGGGAGAACCTCCCATTTTACAAAAGAGCAAACTGAGGCCGGGAGAGAAGGGAGCCTCCAAGGTCCTAGAGGAGGTTTGTAGGGAATGAGCATAAGAAATCCTTCTCCTGGTGCCTAAATTGCCACTGCCAGCTGCCCCTTCTGGGGAGCTCCAGCTTGAGAATCCTGCTCCAGCCAGCAATACAGGAGGGGCGGGGAGGGGAAGCCCGGCATCCACTGGGAAGCAGGTGCTGGTTGGCACTCAGGCCTTGAGCTACGGCCCCACGTTGTTGTGGTAGCAGCTGCCTGGCCGGCAGCTCAGGGCAGCAGGGGAAGTCCAGGCCCTGCAGGCCAGGCGGGGCAAGGGGCTGTCTGCCTCTGCAGGAGGAGGAGGAGAGGCCTCCTCTCCAGACACTATTGATTCTGGCGGCCACCTGCGCTCCGCTGGGTCACAGTGCCATCTAGCGGCCACCGTGTCTGCTCTCGAGGGACTATAGGGCCCGGGAGGGGGAAATTGAGGTAGTAGATCGACCACTCCCCCAGCCCCTGGTTCCCTAAGAATCCCAAGCCCCCACTTTCCCAGCTGCCTGAGGCCTCTTGGAGCCAGGACAGTGGAAGGAGCTGCCCTGCCTGGGAGTCCCTGAAACTGGGTCCTATGGCCGAGCTTGGCATAGAATCAACACAGAGTAGGTAGGGGCTGAAGCCCTACCCTGCCTCTGCGGTTTGGGGCCCTCTAACCTTGGGCAGGCCCTTCAGCTTCTCTGAGCACCTTGAGCTGGAAGTCTAGGAGCGGCTAAGGGCACAGGTCTGGAGCCAGGCCACACGTACAGAACTGCTCCAATCCGGGCAGCCCACTATTGTCCTCTCCTAGCCTCAGTTCTCTCATCTTAAAAATGGGAGCGTTTTGAGGGAGGCAGGAGGTGCACGTGGAACACGCCTGGCACACAGACAGTACCCATAGAGTGTAGCAAATATCAACATCCTCCAGCTCTGAGGCCCTCTGCCAGGCATCCCCTGGTTCAGGGAGCACTGTGCTAGGCACAGGTGGACACAAAAGGCATCAGCCCCTGCCTCAGAGGCGTCCTCTGTGTGTCCCAACCTGACCTCCAGCCCCAGGCACAGGCAGGGGCATCCTCCTCCCGCCACGCTGGCCCCTCTCTCTTCCCTCCTTCCTGGCTGACACCACCTCCCAGGAACTCTGCATTGTGGCCTCACCGTTTGAGGGAGCATCTGCCCAGACTGCAAGGTGGTGATTAAAGAAGTCTTAAAAGAAATTTGGAAAGAAAGTGAAGGTGGATTTATGATGTCGGGTGAGGAGCTTCACTGTTGGCTGGGAACAAAGCAGAGGGCAGATCTGATTTATAGGAAGTCATTATTGGAGGAGACAGAGATGCCTAAAACCCAGCTGAGGCCTTCTGGCAGATTCCCACCAGCGGGCTTGACCAAGGGCCGCAGAGTGGGGAGCTTCCCAGGTTCCCAGGCAGGTGCTGGCCTCTTATCAGGAGCAAAGCCAGATGTGAGAGCCAGGGACCAGGCAGAGCTGGCGTGACAGGGCTCAAGACCCCAAGGGAGTGCAGCACAGGTTTGCAAGGGGTACCCAAAGCCCAAGATAGATAGGGACCATTTTCCTGGGGCATTAGTTGCATTAGATGACTGTTGGGGAGGAAACAGGATTTTTCTTTGAAAACAGATATGCTGTAGAATAGAACTGTAATTTTTATATGCACTTTTCTCAGCTAACACAAGAGATTTTAAAGAAATGTCAAACCTATGGCTGGCCACTCCGGGATACAACCCCAGGCTTGCTGGTTCAAATGATGGAGCCTGTCATTCTGCCACCTCCATCCCCTTGACACTCAGTGGGGACAGGGCAGGAAGGATTGAGGGGGGGTTGTCTTTGTCCACAGCCCTCTACTCCAGAAGCCCAGCATCCAGAGGCTCTAGAGGGCTTGGTAATGGTAACACCAGCACCAACACAGTGTTATTCAGTTTTAGAATACTTCAGGAAATTTAAAATGAGAGACCCTGACACCACCCTGTCCTTCACACACACACACACACACACACATGCATAAATGCACACCCCACCCATTCCTGTACCCCACATTCTTCAGTAGTCTTTGCCCTACTCTTTTACAATGTCTTAGATGTTCTTGGCAGCTTGCAGGCCTTGGTATCTACCAGAATCCCATTTCTGTCAAGGTCCCAGCAGATTAATCTCTTGGGCCCAAGCATGTTGGCTGACAGGCCTCTCTTCAGAGTTTTCCCAGGTACTGAGTCTAGATGGGAGCTGGGATCAGCTCCCCACACACTTATCCTGTGGTCCACTCTAGAGGATGCATTCATTCAAAAGTACCACTGGTGGCTCGGCGCCTGTGGCTCAACGGGCTGAAGCGCCAGCCACGTACACCTGAGCTGGTGAGTTCGAATCCAGCCCGGGCCTGCCAAACAACAATGACGGCTGCAACCAAAAAATGGCCGGGCATTGTGGTGGGCGCCTGTAGTCCCAGCTACTTGGGAGGCGGAGGCAGGGGACTCGCTTGAGCCCAGGAATTGGAGGTGGCTGTGAGCCGTGATGGCACAGCACTCTACCCGGGGCAATAGCTTGAGGCTCTGTCTCAAAAAAAAAAAAAAAAAGTGGAGACCTTCTCATTCCCCCATCCACTTTACAGGGAAGGAGACTGAGGCTTGGAAAATGCATATCCAAGTTTCTGCAGGTCCAGAGGTACCGAGGCCAGGCAAGAGCTAGAGGCCTTTCCTTAGCACCGTGAACCCCATGCTGCCTCGTCCCTGAGCCCCAAGCCCTCAGTTGGGATGGGTGGGGTGTGCATTTATGCATGTGTGTTTGTGTGTGTGTGCGTGTGTGTGAAGGGCAGGGTGGTACCAGGGTCTCTCATTGGGAGTGACTTAGCAGCATGCACACTCCTCCTCGCAACCTGTTCTGCCCGCCCCCAATCCCTGAGGGCTGGCCCAGATCAGAGTAGGATCATCTGCACCTGAATCATTGCACTTGACTCTACGGCATCAAAGTGCTGAGATTAGAGGTATAGGAGTATGGGGTTTGTTTTTAAGAGATAAGGTCTCACTCTGTCATCTATGCTGGAGTGCAGTGGTGTGATCATAGGTCACTGCAGCCCAAACTCCTAAGCTCAAGTGATCCCCCAGCTTCAACCTCACCAGTAGCTAGGACTATTGGCATGTGCCACCATGTCAGGCTATTTTTTTTTAATTTTTTGTGGAGAACAGGGTCTCACTATGTTGCCCATGCTGATCTCAATCTCCTGGCCTCAAGTGATCCTGCTGCAGCCTCCCAAAGTGCTAGGATTACAGATGTGAGCCACCATGCCTGGCCAAAAAGGTGCTGTTCCTGAGGACAACTAAGGCAGCTCCGTGGGGCTTGGGCCCAATGAGCAGAGTTCAGAGGGAATGCTGGGATGTGGCCAGAGAAAATGGGGGCTACAAAAGGGCATTTCCTGTTCCACACCGTCTGGGGCACAGAGTGAGAAGTCTTCAGGGAGGGATGAGCAGGGAGAAGCATTCACACACAACCCCACAGCAGAACTAAGAGGACTTTGAAGCTTGAAAGTGCTGGGAAAATAAAGGGATATTATTCACCCAGCAGGTGGTAAATCGTCCCAGCTAATGACTATGTGGCACCTGACATTTTCTGAGGCACCTTCCAAAAACCAGCTTACTTAATATTTATGACAGCCCAGAGAAGGAGCCATTATTACATGATCAGTCTTACATTGTAGCTGAGAAAACAGAAGCCCAGAAAGGTTCAGCGATGTGCCTAAGGTCACACAGCTCAAACTTGGACTCTCTGATCTGCAGTCCTGTGGTTTCCCACCAGCAGCACTCTTTCCAGGGTCACCTGGAGCTGTTTGCCCCCAAGAGAATGCACTAGTCTCAGATGTAAAAGAATTAATTGATAGAAAGTGGCGTTAACATTATTCTCCAAGTCTAAATAAAGATGTTCTACCTGCCCCCTGGGTAGCCCCATATGCTGTGTGCTAAGCCGTAGAAGCTGGAGTTGAGGGTAGACAAGAGAAAGAAGAGGAAAGAGAAGGTCCTGGTGGAAGATGCTTGCTGAATGAGGGGACTATGTCAGTGTCCTGGCAGGGCATAGGAGTGGCAGCCTGCATTTATAAGAGGTGGATTTTATTGGCTTGAAGGGGACTTGTATGTTGATCTAGGAGTTTCTCCCATTGCACCAGCAAGGGGTGTGGCTCCCTGGCCACCCCTACCTCAAACCCCCATTTAGGTACTCACTATAAGTCGGCTGGGGTTGGTGCCTGGGGAGACAGCTCCCTGACTGCCACCTCACCTGCTACCCAACTGTGCAGCCAACTTGCCAAGAAGGAGTTGTGGGTAACATCTCTGTTATGGTCCGGTTGCCATGGCAATAAATTGTGGCTAATTAGTAGTGTGGTTACCATGGCAATTTTCTAGTAATTACAGGTTACAAATGGTACAAGGCTTCAACCCAACCCAATTAGTTAATTAGAAAGATTTAGAAATTTGTCCAAAAAGGAAATAACCTGCTTTGTAGAAAATGAAGGGAATGTGTCACAGCTTGGGAGCCAGAGGCACAGAGGAAATTGGAGGATGCGGAAGTGGGGGAAGAAGGATGGAGTTGCATGGCAGCCAGTCCCTGGGTCCTACCTGGAATTTCCTGGGGCCTAGGCAAGGCTGAGTATTTCTCATGAAAGCTGCTCGGGGCTGGCGTTTGGTGGAACCAGGGACAGGCACCAGGAGCCACTTAAACAATTCCTCTTTTAATGGGCAGAGGCGGGGCCAGCTTGTAGCCTAGCACCACCCTTCCCTCCTGGTGTGAGGAAAGGCCTCTGAGAGCCACCCCACTCCACCCCATGGCTCAAATCATAAAAAGCAGATGCCATGTCTTGGAGGCTGCTCCATGGGAATGATGTGAACTTAGTGGCTCCATTTTGAAGAGCTTTGGGCTCTCCTTGAGCACTAATCAGATTAACTGAGAGGAATCTGGAAAGCATGGGGCCCAGAGTTTGTTAACAAGGAGTCCAATCCTCCCCCCATTGTCATATAGCAATAAGAGTGCCAGTGCCACAATCACCCCTGTCTGCCTGGCCCCAAATACCAGCTCTGGTGGGCAAGCTCCATTTGCACAAATGAGAAAGGTCCCATGATTTCCTTTGGGGGCCTCTCTCGGAAGATGGGAGGAGCCCAGAGACCAAAAGGACCTCTGTCTCTAATTAGCACAGTCACTCTGGAGAAACCTATGTCGCAGAGGCAGGTGGGTGGCTGGCCGGTCATGACACAGGTCTGCCTGGGCTCTCATTTACTTTAAACAAAAATTGAGTTCTTCTGGAGTGCTCTGATAACTCTTCTTGTCATGCTGACAGCCCTTTAGGGCAGCACTTCTCACACTGTAGTGTGCACCCAGACCACCCAGGAGTCTTGTTAGAATGCAGGATCTGCTTCAGTCAGGGCCTAACATTCTGCATTTCTAACCAACTCTCAGGTGCCACTCCTGCAGCTGGCCCCCAGGTCTGACTCTGAGCAGCAAGGTTGTAGGGTCCCCAAAGCCCTTTCATGTATAACTCACCTTATTTTTTTAATTTACAAATAAAAATTGTATATATTGGGTGGTGCCTATGGCTCAGTGGGTAGGGCGCCGGCCCCATATACAGAAGGCGGCGGGTTCAAACCTGGCCTCGGCTGAACTGCAACAAAAAAATAGCCGGGCCGTTGTGGCGGGCACCTGTGGTCCCAGCCTCGGGAGGCTGAGGCAAGAGAATCGCCTAAGCCCAGGAGTTGGAGGTTGCTGTGAGCTGTGACGCCACGGCACTCTACTGGGGGCGATAAAGTGAGACTCTGTCTCTACAAAAAAAAAAAAAAAAGTTGTATATATTTATGGTATGCAACATGGTATTTTGCACTCCAAAATATACATTGTGGAGCGGCTAAATCAAGCCAGTTAACATATGCACTGCCTATCATACTTAACCGTTTTTTAAAATTGATTCTCTCAGCAAATTCAAGCATACAGTGCATTATTATTAACTACAGGCACCATGTTGTGCAGTAGTCTCTCATTCTTCTGTTAACTGAATTTTGAGGTGCTTTGACCAACATCTCCCCTACCCTCACGCCCATCTCCAACCTCTGGTAACCCCCATTCTACTCTCTGTTTCTCTGAGTTCAACTTGGTTAGATTCCACATGTAAGTGAGATCATGGAGTATTTGTCTCTCTGTGCCTGGTTTATTTCCTTTAGCATAATGTTCTCCAGATCATCAACATTGTTGCAATGACAGGATTTCCTTCCTTCTCCAGGCTGAATAATACTCCATCATGGATTGTTATACCACGTATCCTTTATCTATTCATCCCCTGACGGACCCTCAGGTTGACTTCCTACCTTGGGTACGCGAAGAGCGCTGTAATGAACGCGGGCGCACAGATACTCCTGTAGCACACTGATTTCTTTTCCTGTGGATGTATACTGAGCAGTGGGATTGCTGGATCATTCGATATTTCTATTTTTAACTTTTTTCAGAACCTCCATACTCTTTTCTATAATGGCTTTCCTGGTTTGCTTTCCCACCAACAGTGTACTGGGGCTTCCCTTTCCTCTACATCCTCACCGACACTCATAACCTTTTGTCTTTTTGATAATACCCATGCTAACAGGTTTATCTCACTCCTATGGTGCTCTCAGAAACCTAGAAGTAGAAAAGAGCAAGCAGGTCAGGCTATGCTCGTTTCGCAGAGAAGAGACTGAGGCTCAAAGGGTAAACAGCCTGAGGTCACACAGTTTGTAAGGAGCCCGGCTGTGCCTGGACTCCACGCCCTGGTGCAGGCTCTGCAGCTTTCTGCCTGACTTTTCTGACACTCGGCAGGGTGGCTGAGGCAAGGCATTCTCTGTGTAACTTGGTTTTCCAGGGAGCAGAAGGTGGAGCCGGGTTTGCAGAAAGGTTTTATTAGAAAGCCTCTGGCTGGGGGTAGTTTGTTCAAGACATGTGAAGGATGGACTTCCTGACATGGCTCAAATTTGATCTTGGAGACTTCAAAGCCTAATATAGAGCTGGCTTGGTTTCTTTCTGTCTTTTTTTAAAAACTATATAAATACTTTATTGGATTTCTTTCTTTCAAACTATACTCTTGTTGGAGTAAGTCAAATGAAACAAAGATATTTAAAGAAAAGGCCAAATGCCATCTCCTTTCTGTCCCCAAATGCTACCCCACCACGGGTAGCCAGTGTTACCAACTTGGACAGTGGCCTTTTCCACTTTTCTCCAAACTGAATAAGCTTGCCCAAACATGTATATTCAGAAATATCGTGTATTTTCCTATGTTTTTAAAATAAAAGTAAGACTATGTGATGCCATTACTTGACAAATTGCTTATTCTTTTAACAATACATCATGGGCACTCCCCCAAGTCAATACATATGGATCTACATGGTCTTTTTAGTAGCTGCAGAATGGCCCGTCATACAGATGCAGAGTAAGCCACTCAACCAGTTCTCTATCGATGAGTGTAATTGTTTCTACGTCAAACAAGGCCATGTAAGCATCCTTGTGTAAAACTGGAACCTCTCCCAATAGATTCTTTAAAGAGGAGCACACATGTCTTGACCAGAACATGTGTGACTCAGCACGGGAGTCAGAGAGGCTGCCGAGGTCTGTAACTTCACCAAAGTGGCATGGCAGAGCTGGCTCTGGGATTACCAAAATTCAGCCACCTCTCTCAAAAGGGCAGGGCAGGGCAGGGCCTTGGCATTAGGGGGGCGTGCCCTCTGCGCTCCTTCGCTCATGGAATCACCGCTCTGCCATAGCGTGATGTCCCTGGTCACTAACTCAGAGCCATGGCCCTCCACACAGGTTTATGGGGACCGTGGGCCCAGGATCAGGCTCAGGGACACATCTGGAAGGTTAGAATTCTTTCCAGGGTCTGGGGTTTTGATCCTGCCATTCACTATGGGCCGATGTTCTCTCCCAGGGGGCCGGGGCGTCAGTGTGGGCCCCATCCTCAGCAGTAGTGCCTCGGACATCTTCTGTGACAACGAGAATGGGCCTAACTTCCTCTTCCACAACCGAGGCGATGGCACCTTTGTGGATGCTGCGGCCAGCACCGGTGAGTGGATGCAGCCGCCGCCCTGTGCACCCTGAGCCCCTAGACCCATGGGGGACGTTGGGCTGTCCTGCCCCCTCCAGCCTCATTGAGAGCAGGACAAGACATCCCCCGCACCACACAGAGAAACAGTGCTTATCTGCCAATTCCACAACCCCCAGGGCTCAAGCTACAGGGAATGCTTGCTGCTGGGGGGAGGGCATGTAGAACTCCCGGCCATTATCCTGCTATATGAGAAACGGGACAAATGCGCCTGAAACAGTGGCCCAGGCGCCCAGCTGCGCCTCCTCCTCCCACTCTGCTCCTCCCTCTTCCCTCTCAGAGCCTTTACACCTGCCCTTCCCTCTGCCTGGACTGCCCCGCCCACAACCTGCAGACTTCTCTCTGCCCTTCACCACTCAGCTCAAATGCCACCTCTGCAAAGCCCTTCCTGCTGCCCTCCCGCCACCTGACAGACTGGCCCTTTCTCCTCCGTGTTCCCGCCAACCCTTGCAGGCACCTCCCACTCAGGCTTCCATATGGCCATCATGGTTTGTCTGGGAGCTCTGCATGGATGGGGGCACCGATCTATCTATTCTTGATGCAGTGCTTGCCACCCAGTGGCCTCCCAATAAATTCTGCTGAGTGACAGAGTGAGCACTGCAGGAAAGTTCACCGATGTGTGGTTACATCCCACGTATGCCCTTCAGCTACTTCCCCCAGACCATCCCACCACCCCACCTTGCTGAGAATGGAAGATCTGATTTTACCTTCTCCCTGGAGGCATAGGGACGGGCTCTGGCCTCCAGAAGAAGAGATTAGTGGGATCTAGACACACAGGTCAAAGGCCCTGCAAGCTCTAGCTGTCACCAACAGCTAGCCTCAAATCTCTAAGTGTGTGCTGGTCCGCTCTCTCTGAATTCAGAGTTCCAGCTTCCTGCCTGGGAGGCCCCATCTGGGGGAACTCCTGGCCCACAACACCCACCCAGCCCCAGCTGTCGCTCGTCCTTGGCTTACTCTTCTCCATCCCTGGAAAAACAAGTGGGGGCAGCTCTCTGGCCTGTCCTCCCACCAGCTGTACTCTGCCTATTGCTGTACTCTGGCAGCAAATTTTCTCATTGCTGAAAAATCATAAAGCAAAGGGAGAAAAACTAGAGGATTTGATAAGGTGTTAAAGAGATGGAAGCAGAGGTGAGCGAACAAGTTGGAGAGGGAGAAGGTATCAGGCGGGAGGAGAGCGGCAAGGTGCTAGGCCCGTAATTGAAAGTCAGAATGATTGCAGGGGTTTAACAAGACATGTCAAGAGGGCATTCATCACCCAAACAGATGCTGCTGTGAAATGCAGCCTGGCACCGATTATTCCCGTGAAAGGGAACCAGCTCCTTGTCAAGGTGCCTTATAGATAGGAGAGAAATGGGCCAACACAGAAGGCCACCGACATTTGGGCCAGGGAGTTTTACAGAGAATTAATGGGATATTAATCCCAGGGATTGGAGGCTGCCCACAGTCCTTTGCAAACACTCTTTCTCCAGTATGGGTCTCGCTGCCTCTTCCTCCCTCTTCCCTCTCTCCTGGCATCCTCTTCCCCCAAGAGGATGCTGAGCCTCCAAGGTCTTCAGGGGCTCGCCCTGCCTTCTCCTGCTTCCAGACCTCAGGATCTCTGTGTTCGCAACTAGCCAGAGTCCCCCATACCTGGGGTCTCTGATCCCCACTGCCCATTATATTGTCCTGTTGCCTGACAGCCTCAAGGGCCTGATGACTGGCAGATGTTTGTACTCTGCAAGGGTCAGAAGAGGCGGTGTGGGTGGGCACCTAGAGTCACAGTGTCTCTGCTCTGCGCTGGCCTGGGGCAGCCAGGGGATCAGGCCATCCTCTGGGCAAGGCCACCCTCCACCCTCCTCCAGGATTCTATCAGTGGGTGGTATGGGGGAGCAGGACTGGGCATAGAGGCTTTCCTCCCCAGATCACACCAGGCTTGCTGTGGGTTTCTCTGTCCCGGCTGCTGCATTTCCTCTGCTGTCACCTATATCCCTAGGTTGCCTTCTATCGTGTTATTTATGTCCCTCTATTCATTCAACAAAGTATTTACTGAAAACTGCCTGGCCACCAAGGCCCTGAGACAGACACTGCGTGTACAAACACAGAGGAGCCAAAGGACAGCCCTAACCCCATAGAGTGTCAGGGCCACTGAGAAAATCAGACCCTGAGCAAGTAAATCACACAGGGACCCAACTGCACATGGTGATCAGCAGGATGGAGGCTGTGGGGGACAGTACCAGGGTGGGCGGAGTGGCTGTCTCAGATGGCTGGTCAGGGCAGGCTTCCCTGAGGAGGTGACTTTGTGGCTTAAAGCAGAAAAACCAGGAGCCAGGTACCCTAAAGCCTGGGAGAGTGTACCACACCGAGAAGGTCCAGAAGCTGGGAAAAGCTTGGGTTATTTGAGGAATGAGAGGAATATGGGGGACCGAGCTCAGCACATGGGGCAAGAGTGTTATTAGACCCAGACTAGGTAGATGGGCAGGGCCTCGAGTTCTCCAGGCATGACTCTGAGCTTCAACCAAGAGTATTGGCTGAGAGATTTAAGCAAGAATGATACAATCCACTTAATGTCTCCCAGTGGTAGCGTGAGGGCTGGCCAGGAGGTATCTTGTCCAGAATCCTCCCTGCCCCCAAACTGAGTAAAAACAATGTGCTTGCTGGGCAAACACAGCTCCCTTTCCAACCGGATGGCCTTCCCACCACTTGCCCCTGTGGGAACCTCTGAGACGTCTGCTCTACCTCCCCATCCACTCCCTGGAGGGCAGGAAGCATTCAAGGGCCACCTTCCTTGTTGTTTGTCACAGATCTCAGGCAAGGTGAGTAAGAGTAGAATTCAGGGAGGCCACTCTGAGGGTCTCTGCCTCTGCCTGCCAGGTGTGGACGACCCCCACCAGCATGGGCGAGGTGTTGCCCTGGCTGACTTCAACGGTGATGGCAAAGTGGACATCGTCTATGGCAACTGGAATGGCCCCCACCGCCTCTTTCTGCAGATGGGTGCACACGGGAAGGTCCGCTTTCGGGTAAGAAGGGGCCTCTCCTCCCTCCCACACCTGCACTGCAGTGGCCCTAATGTGTCATAGAAGCTGCTGCCGTGGCCTGTGCCCCCCGGCAGGCTAAGACGGGGATTGGAGGGGGTGGGGGTCACAGTAGAGGGGATGATGAGCTCCAGCCCAGGCTCACAGTGCCCAGAGCAGAGGAAGCCAGGTTCGCAGAGGAGAAGGGCCGCCTCCCAGGGGCCCTTGTGAGGTAGGCTTCATTCTTTGCATCGAGGACACTTTTCCTGGTGACTCCTGGAAACCTGATCTGTAGCCCAGCCTGAGCTTTTCAAATTGAGGTTCAGATCACAGCCAAAGTGGTGGGAGAGAGTGGGAGGTTAAGGGCATAGAATTCCCAGCAACTGTCCCCAGGGACAAACAGCAGATGGTAGACAAGGTGGCCTCAGACTCCTCTCTGTGCCACGCTCCAAACTGTCAATAGACTGAGGCTATTAGTGGCAGGAATGGAGGCACCACCAGTGTGATGGGCTTTGGTTTAAGGCTTAGGGATCACTGAAGCTGATTTCATGGATCGTTCTGAAGATACCTAGGTCTTGCCAAAAAAAAACCCTGAGCTGGTGAGAACATTCCTGAAGACTTTCCTGGGGCCATGAAACCTTGGAGTTTGCCCTGTGTGTGACAATAAAGAGGCCACCACACAAGCTAGCACCTCATAAGCCGTCACCCTGGCCCAGCACTACCCCCAGCTGAGGCCTGAAATCCTTTGGGGGGTCTGGGGGACATGCTCTGAACTCAGGGTGCTGATCTCCCTGGGATCTTGGCAAAGATCAAGACAGACAATTTCCACCTGCATTCAGCTTTCATTCTAACCCAGGTTCTCAACCTGAGTGATGTGCTGCCTTCCCCCCAGGACATCTGACAATGTCTGGGACATTTGGGTTGTCACAACTGGGAAAGGGGGTGTTACTGGCTTGTGTATGTACAGGACAGAGGTGTTGCCAAAATCCTACAGGGCACAGGACAGCCCCTTACAGCAAAGAATTGTCCAGCCCTGAATGTCAACTGGCTAAGGCTGAAGACCTGGTTAACCAACTTGATGTCCCCTCCCCAGAGCTCATGGGAGCTATAGCAATGATAGTAACAGCTGTCCCATTTGTCAAGATATTAGATGGGGCAACCCCAAGACAGCGATAGAGATTTCCTTTTTTTTTTTTTTTGAAATTTCCATTTTTATAGATCAATAGAATAATAACAGCTTACAGAGCCTGAGGTCTTTTTGTTCCCTAGCTCTTAAGGCTCTGCTCAGTCCACCCTGACCAGCTGGCCAGGCTCTCAATCAACCTCATTTCTGTGCTAATGGGGACAACCTCCTCCCTGGCTTCCCCAGAACAGGCAGCTCACCAGGTGGCCCAGCCAGCTCCTCCCTGTGGCCACCGGGAGATGTCCTGTAACAAGAAGCTAAGGCAAGGCCAGGCCTGGAGCAGAGAGGCCTTCTAGGAATGCCCACTGTGTCCTTCTCAGCACTCTCCACGTGGACCCTAGGACTTGGATGGGCTCCCAGGGTCCTTAAGGGAAAAACCCACCCTTATAAGGGTGTTCAGCTCAGAAACAAAAGGTCATCCTGCACAGCTCCCACTATTTCAGCCACAAACCCACACCTAGGGCCATTTGCCAGGGCCACCCAGGGCCTTGCCAGCTTTTTGGGCTTCCAGCTGGGCGTGGAGTCTCCCACTGAGTCCTAGATGGGTGTAGCTAATGCTGAAGCCCTCCAAAGCAAACATCTCAAAAAAAAAATTGAAAAGTCTCCCAAGAAACAACATTAGGGAGTAGAGGCAGCAAAAGCACAGCTATGGGCAGCCTCCTCCACCTTCCCAAGGCTGACAGCGGGGCAAGGCAGGGCGGGTTGCCAGCCATCCGTCTCAAGCCCACTCTGTGCCAAGCATTTTATGTGCAATCCTCACAATCTGGGCATGATACTAATGAGGAAAGTGTGATCGGAGGGGTCCTGTAACTTGCCCAAGATCACACAGCCAGTCAGCAGTGGAGCCTGGATTCAAATGCACAGCAGAGCGTGGTGCCCAGCCAGCTCCCCAGAAGAGGAAGGAGGCATCGTAGAAAGGGCACAGCCTCTGGAATCAGCAAACTTGGCTTCAGTCCTACGCATTAGTTATGACTTGGGCAGTTCCCCACTCTCTCCAGGACTTAGTTACCTTCCCTGAAAAATGGGACCACTAATGTTTATGCCGCCTCAAGGGGGTGCCTGGAGGGGTTGATGTGGTCCTTACTAGAGAACAAATAAGCACCTCACTGGTGTCTCTGAGGACTGTTTTCCTCCCCTTTTTGTCTTCCAACAAGTAGCCTGAGGTCAGCCACCACAGGTCCCTTGTGGGGAGGTAACAGAGGAGAGGTTGCCACCTTGCCTTTGATTGCCCCATGCACAGCAGAGGGGGGCTGGCCCCTTGCCCAAGCCCACTCTCTTATCCACTGACCACCGGCCTCTCTCCCGCAGGACATCGCCTCACCCAAGTTCTCCATGCCCTCCCCTGTCCGCACAGTCATTGCCGCTGACTTTGACAATGACCAGGAGCTGGAGATCTTCTTCAACAACATTGCCTACCGCAGCTCCTCGGCCAACCGCCTCTTCCGGTAGTCACTGCAGCCTGGCCTATGGCCCTTCATCCTTGATGACTGGTGGGGAGGAGGGTCACAGGGGAATCAGGAGGGGAGGGTTTCAAGGGTCAGGGAGTCAGTGCCAAGGATGAGGAGATAGAAAGGACAGGGATTGAGAAAGAGGCTGAAGGAATATTGGGAGAGTACTGGGCAAGAAGCCAGCCCTTTACTGTTGCAGGGATATGGCAGAGGGACATGGCTCTAGTGTACCCAGAACCCATAAATCCACACCACCACAAAAAGGGGGCAGAACCCATAAATCCACACCACCACAAAAGGGGGGTTATAAGATCAAATCTGTTTGGGTAAACCCATGTTAAACAAAGACAGACGGGTTTATTTACTGCAGGACTTCTCAGAGCCTTTAATATGACCATGAATATTTTAACTTTCCAAAAGATGCATTGAGAATTCCAAATAGATTTGACTATGGGACAATTCCTTCAGAGCTGTTTCTCTTGGGACTGGTGTTTGGTAAAACATCCTTTGGGAAATGCTGGATGGCAAGCATTTCTGGTAGACAAGGAAAAGGGAGTTTCAGAAGTAGAAGGAATCTTCAAGCATTTGGGTGTTGTGTCTAGCAAGGAACTTTCTGAGGCAACATTTGTCAAAAGACATCCAGAGACCGTTGGCATCAGAGTCTCCTGAAGTGTTTAAACACAGAATCCCAAGGCCCACCCCAGACTTCCTGATTTAGAATCTCAGAGGGTGAGGCCCGGTAATCGGAAGATAATGGGCACCAGATGATACTTATCACACTCAAGTTTGAGAACCACTGTTGAGGAACAAACCTCAGGACACACATGGCCTGAGATGTCCCTGTTCCTAGCCCAGGGCAGGAGAGGAGAGCGGACTGGGGACCTTGGATACAGGGAATGGACCAAATCACCTGCTCAGCCCCCCAATGCCCCTGCTGGTCTCCCAGGAGAGCCCAGCTATTAATAAAAGGCATGAGCTGTGACTAAGTGTGTTTTAAAATATAATTATTAACAAAGCATCAATCCTGGTTGGATGTAATCACCCCCCGAAGGCACCAGATTTACTAATTAGGTGCCTTGCAAAAAGCTTATTCACAACTTCCAGATTAATTGCAGAAGATCAATTGCTAGTTAACAGAGACACTGCTTTCCTTCTCTGGCTAATAAAGTGTCACTTGCCAGAGCCCCTAAGCACTGAGGACTCTAGTGCTTCTGTTTCTGTGGCCCAAGAACTCAGGCACCTCTTCCCTGTCGTCCTGGCCATGCTCTTCCTGAGTAGCCTGCCTCAGACCTCCCACCTCCCCTCCCCTTAAGGGTAAGCTAGGAGGGAGGACAGGGTGGGCTGGCCTGAGTGGACAGAATCACCACATAGCCACCCAGTGGTTTAGTGTGTTTGCCTCGATACAGCAGCAGCGAAAGCCACTTCCCAGGTGCGTGGTTGTGCCCCAAGTCCCCGTGGCAGATGGCTGGGTTCTGAGCACACAGCAGAGGAGAGCGTGCATGTGCATTGGAGGGGCTACAGCTGGGACTGCCACTCAGCTGGAAGCTCTGGAAGTTTAACCCCTGCCTGGCCCACACCACGTGGGTTTCTCACCTGTCACTGAGTAGAACATCATGGACTCCTTGGCCCTGGTGCTCTTGTGGGAACATACCAGATGCTAGAGATGCAAAGCTTCAGGGTGCTTGTGTCTGTAAGCCCTTTAAAGATACCTAGGGCAACTGGAGAATTCACCCAGATGGGCACTTAGTGAAGCCAAAGGGCCCAGCCCTCTTAATAATCACTGTGAGCAAACAGGGGTGAACAGGGTCTTTCCTGACTGGGGTGTAGGCACGTCTAGACATGCCTTAGATCCGTTCTCCACCCACCACCACCACCACCACCACCACTCTTGATCTCCCTTGGGGATTCCTGTACTGCTGCTCACCCCAGCTGGTCTCCTTGTCTCTAGTTCTGCAGAGTGAGCTGTTGAAAATGCAAATCTGACCACACCCCTCTTCCAGTTAACACCCTCTAGAAGCTCCCCATTGCCTTCAGATGTCTCCACTTCCTTATTCACCTTTCAGTTCTGGGGGCCCAGACCCTCTTCATCAGAGTGACACGTGTGCACTCACCGACCTGGTCCTGACTTAGGTGTCCTTTCCTCTAGGAAGCCCTCCCTGATTGCCCAGCTCTGCACTCACTCCTCGCGTCCCCACCCTCCCTGGCCTCCAGCACTCTATGTGGGGATTCCAGTGGAAATGGACTCTGACTCCATCCTTCTTTCTACCCTCTACCCTCCCAACCCCCACACAGGGCCCAGCACACAGTAGTTGCTGCCCAAGAATGTGTTCAATGAACACTTTAGTGCAGGGGAATTACTGGATGTTGTCTTTAGGAATTCTTAACTACGTTGTCACCTGAACCAAAGGTGTCTCTGTGGGACTGTGGCAGAATCTGCAGGACACAAATGGTCAAAGGGACTGTGACTGTCATCAGGCTGAGGCATCACACCCACGCACACCTACACTCAGATCCACCTCCGATCCAGCATCTGTGAATTCTGCCGACTCGCTCATCAAGGGCCCACCAAGGCTCCAGCTCAGGGCACCCTAGCACCCTCCTGTCAGCGCTGGCCACATCACAGCCCCCTGGTATTTCTTTGTGATTTGGGAAATAAACAGCAATGGTCACACCATCCTGCAATGTGGCAGGGAGGGTGATGCCAATCCCTCCCTACCTCTTGCCTCCCCTATCATCGCTCCACACATCTGGGGAGGAGCACCAGGGCTATGATAATATAATGAGCAAGAAAAATTGGGGAGGAAGTCTCACTGCCATCTTCAGAATTCAGCTTATGTGTGAAAAAGAGCGAGAGTTGTGTCTCCTGAAGCAAATATTATCAAGATTCAGGGTTCAAAACAGACAGAACCCCTGCCACCAAAGGGGATCCCCTGCCTCCCTTTTGCCCCTGAAATTCACCCACATGTCCCACAGGCATGTGCCTGGAGCTCCCTGAGAGCCAGGCACTGTGTTAGGTGCTGCCTAAGAGATGCACAGACCACTGACTGAAACAAAGGCCCATCCTGCAGAGAGCGCCATCTGGCGGGGGAGATAAGACGCGTTCTTGCAGAGCTTTTATGCTGGGCAGCAGGTGGACAAAGGACAGCCAGGGAGGGTATGAAGCATGTGTGTGGGGTTTGAATCCAGAACTAGGAAACCCAGGGGCTTCCTGAAGGAAGGCAAAGGTCGGTTGAAGGTGGTTCTACCCCTGCCCCTTACCCATCCATCAGTTGCCCTTCCCTGGGTTGTCTATAATTCATCCATTAGAGAAGGAAAAATCAATATTTACCAACATAAATTAAAACCCAAGAAGGGAACAGCCAAGGTACAGGCAGGGCCTATCAGTAGAGAGTAGCTCTTTGGGCATCCAGATGCCAGCCCATGCACATTGGGACCCAGGAACACTCAGGTGACAGAATGGAGCAAGTGGGTGTGCCTGCGACCACCAGAACAGTCTTGTCTGCTCTCCTACAGGGTCATCCGTAGGGAACACGGAGACCCCCTCATCGAGGAGCTCAATCCTGGGGATGCCTTGGAACCTGAGGGCCGGGGCACAGGTGAGGGGCAACTAGGGACTCTGAACCACACTCCCATCTCAGTGTTGCCCATACCTTGGAGTAAGGTCAGGAGGGACAGGGGCAGACAATCCCTGATGGCTGAGATTCAAGAGCAGGGGTGATAGCAGATGTGGGGGAGCCCCAGGGACTGCAGGCAGAAGCAGAGGAGGAGATGGTCCATCCCCCAAACCCCAGGCTGCTAGTGGTGGGGGTGGGGCGGTGGGAATCTGGAGGTCTGTGGGCAGTAGCTTCCCTGCCATGCCTTACTGGGTGAGGATGGAAAGGAGTTAGGTATCCTCTCCTGCTCTCAGGCAGGAGATCCTGCCATCTCCGCCCTCCGCTCTGCATTCATCATGGCGTCAGAGAGCACAGGGCCAAGACTCCCAAGACCTGGCTGTACCATTGCCCCACTTTGCAGTCTTGGAAAAGCTGCTTTATCTTTTGATCTTGTTCTGCACATACATAAAATGGGGATAATTGTACCTGCCCTCCTCAACTCTCTGGGTTGTAATGAGAACCAAAAGGGGACATGTATAGGCCAATGCTTCACAAAATGACAAAAAGCTATACAAAAATAAATATTATCCAAAGCATAATAGAAAGACCAGAAAGAAGTCCGTAAATTCTGAGTAATCTGCACCCACCCTCTCCATGGCAGGTCTTGGGGGAGGAAGGGAACTTGTGTTCCATGAGTCCCTACACAAGCTGGCATGTGGGCAGGGGAGGAGGAAGCCCAGGTCCTCCTGCCCTAGCGCTGTGTTCTTCTCTGCCTCCCACACACGGCCCAGACACGCCCCTGACTGGGCGCCCCTCTCCCCTGGGGGTCTCCTAATCAATGGCAGAAATGAAATCTTTATTGTCCGTAGGGGGTGTGGTGACCGACTTTGATGGAGACGGCATGCTAGACCTCATCTTGTCCCACGGAGAGTCCATGGCTCAGCCACTGTCTGTCTTCCGGGGCAACCAGGTACGCATAGACCCCAGGACCCACAAACCCAGTCTAGGGTGCTTTCCTGGTGGACAAGGTTAAAGTGATGGGATGCCAGCTTGGCCAGCAGGAAATGGAATCCTCAGGCCTAGAAGAAGCACAGAAATCCCCTGCAGGGCAGTAAACCTCAAGGAGGGTCGCCTCCTGGAAAAAGCCTTTACCCCCCGGCCGTCTGCTGTCACTTCTTCCCTGGTGTCTTGGGTTTCCCTCCTGTCCTCCCAGGGCCTCTTCTTCCTTCAGCCAACCAGTCTTCCCCTCCCACCCTCCTCACCCTCTTCCTCTCTCTTTTCCCTCCACCTCGTTCTTTCCTTCCTCCCCCTTCCCTCCGGCCTTCCTGCCTGCCTGCCCTGTCCTCCCCCGCCTACCTGCTGATGCCCCCATGTCCCCTCTCTCCCTCCCTGCAGGGCTTCAGCAACAACTGGCTGCGGGTGGTGCCACGGACCCGGTTTGGGGCCTTCGCCAGGGGAGCTAAGGTCGTGCTCTACACCAAGAAGAGTGGGGCCCACCTGAGGATCATTGATGGGGGCTCTGGCTACCTATGCGAGATGGAGCCTGTGGCACATTTTGGCCTGGGTGAGTCGGGGCCCCGAAACAAGAAATAACCTGGATGTCCCTGGGTAGGTTAATGGTTCAACAAACTGTGGTACATCTGTACCATGGAATATTACTCAGCAGTAAGAGGAATAAACCATGGATACATGAAACAGCTTGGATAAGTCTCCAGGGCTCATCTCCAAAGGTCACATGCTGTATGATTCTGTTTATAAAACATGCTTTAAGTGACAAAGTTACAGAGATAGAAAACAGATTGGTGGTTGCCAGGGGTTAGCGATGATGGGAAGGAGAGGGACGGGCGTGACTTTAAAGGGACAGCCTGAGGGCTCTTTATGCCGATGAGACAGAAACCACCACACGCGATGAGATGTGTCCTTGGTTGTGATGGTTACATGAATCTACATGTGTGATGGGATGATGTAGAACTCCCCAGCCCTTATAGCAGTGTCAGATCCCTGGTTTTGATATGGACTGTAGTTATATGAGCTTTGGCCACCGGGGGGAACTGGGTGAAGGGTACACACACGGGACTTCTCTGCATCGTGTTCACAACTTCCTGTGAATCTATAACTATCTCCAAACAACACATTTTTTTTTTGAGACAGTGTCACTATGTCACCCTCGGTGAATGCCATGGCACCCCAGCTCACAGCAACCTCAAACTCTTAGGCCCAAGCAATTCTCTTGCCTCAGCCTCCCAAGTAGCTGGGACTACAGGCTCCCGCCACAATGCCCAGCTATCTTTTGGTTGCAGTTGTCATTGTTATTTAGCTGGCCCAAGCTGGGCTCGAACTCGCCAGCCTCGGTGTATGTGACCGGTGCCCTACTCACTGAGCTATGGCACTGAGCCTAAATAAAACATTTTTAAAGAAATGCGTGGTGGGAGGCAGAATTAGGAAAAAAAATGTCTGAAACGTTTCTGACAGGATAGGGGATAATAATAATGGAAAAAGACATTGAGAGACACCAGAGGAGCCAAGATGTCTTTACTAAAATGCAATGGTTAAGAAAGCGTTTGAGTCAAATATTGTTAGGTTCAAAATCAGACGCCTTCTCTGTGCATCAGCACTGCACAAGGTGATATAATTTTAATATAAAAAGAATAGACAAGATGGTCTCAAATTAATAAATATATGTTAATGCCATGCACACATCATATGTGCAGAAAGAAATTGAAAAAAATGCAGAAGTGAGAACAATGATTCTGCCTGAGTGGCTGGATTAATATAGTAACTCTCACTCGTTCCAGACGCAGTGCAGAGCGCGTTACTCTTATTACTTCATTTAATCTTCGTGACTCACTTGTGAGATGGGCATTATTATTCCCACGTGATAAATGGTAAAACTGAGGATCAGAACAATTAGGAAACCCGCTGCCCAAAGTCACGTGATACTTAATGACAGAGCTGGGATTCAAACCCAGGCCTCCTTGAGTATGTGATTTTTATTTTCTTCCATATGTTTTTTGTGTGTGTGCTCCGATTTTTATAGGGAACACATAATATTTATGTGTGGTCTGAAAAAGAAGCAATAAATATTTAGAGGGCCCAGGCCCTGGTTATGTGACTATATTCTCGGGCTATTTCACCCTGATGGGGCAGCCTGAGGTTGGAGCGTCTATCACTCTGAAGCCAGCCATTTGCTCTGCTGGCTTGAAAGGTACAAGATGACTTTCACATACACAGTCCTCTCTTGCAAAATGGCAGTAGCCTCATCAAGTTGTGGCTTATGCAAAGCGCTCAACCTGGTGCCTGGCGCATACTACTAACCACAGCATGATACATCATGACCCGCATCCAGAAAACTGAGGCTGAGGTCATGTAACTTGTCCCAAATCACTCCAGAAAATAGGGAGAGACCTCCTCGGGTATCATGGACTGAGTTCTAACCACTGCAATCACCACCTCTTGTAGCTGCTATGTGTGTACCCAGGCAAGGCCTTTCACGCTGCTTCTTTTCTTACTGGACATCCACATCTGCTCAGTTACCAGGTGACCCAAGTGACACCACCAACCACCAAGATGATGGCCATGGCGTGATAGGTGGAAGGTTCATTCAGGTGCCTGGTTGCCCATCAACCCATCAACCTCTTTATCTTCCCATTGAGCAGATAAGGAAGTTGAGGTGCACACAGCAAATCACTGGTAAAGCCAAGACTGGCCTGTGGTTCTCCTTCCCTCCTCCCATGGGCTGCCTGTGCCAGTTTAAGAGGTGTGCTGTGGGCCTCACTGAGTCTCTTCTCTGGTCAGAGTCTGTCCCTGCCGGGAGAACAGACCTGCTTCCTCAATTTGGGGGCACTGGGTGGGGCTTCTGTGGGATCAAGGGGGCGCAAGAGCTTCTTCTGGGCTGTCTGCCCCCCATGCTCAGGGTTACGGTACACTGCACCTGGTCGAGAGCCCACCAGGCTGCCCATCCTTACTACCTTGCAAGGCCACAGGATTTGTTTTTTATCTGAACTCTGCCTCACCCTGTAGGCCCCACACACCTCACGCCACTTCCTAGCTGGCAGCAGGCTGAGCCTGCTCACTACAAACCAGGAAACAAAAACATAATAATCTACTTGCCTCCCTAGCCCTACTAGGGTCATGGCTCAGGCAGCTGGCTGCATTGCCAATGCCCCCCAGCCCCACCCCCACGGTCACCTTCATCTCTGCTAATTGTTTGCAAGTGACTCAGAGCTGCCTCCCAGCCGGCTGGTCCTCATTTAGGGAAGGAAAATTCAGTGGCCCACATAAAAATTGCTTTATTAAAGTGCAAAAATATTCTACCAACTGTATTCCCACCATCTGTTTTGCTTGTAATTCTTCTGAAAAGCGCAATTCTGTGTGCCTGTTTGATCTTTGTCCTTCAAGGGCTGCCAAGAGGTGACTTGATGTGGCTCCTGACCTCCTGTCTCTGTGGTTATAGGGGCCATTCCTCTGAGCCCCTCCCCTGCACACAGCTCTGGCAGACTGGCCAGCTGGAAGGCTGCCGCTGCATGGTGTCTGAAAGCCAGGCCCCCTTGGTTGTGCAGCTTCGTAAAGACTTAAGATGTCTCGCAGACTGCCTGAAGCAGAGGGGTCAAGTGAGGACAGGAGACTGGGTGCCAGTCCCTGCTCAGACACCTGCAAGTCACTCCACCTTGTCAAACCTCAGTGTCTGCATCAGGAGAATGAGGATAAAACGCTCACTGAATAGGCTCTGAAGTCCCTCCCCAGTCTTGTCTCCTGCCCATGCACCTAATACACATTCTCACACTCCACTTCCGCCACTTTGAACTTCTCCCTGATCTTCAAACACATCATGCCCTTTCACACCTCTGTACCTTTACTCGTCCTATATCATTTGTCTGGAATGTCCCTGCCTTCCCTTCTCTGCTTCACAGACTCTTATTCCTCCTGCAGCACCCAAATGAAACGGCCCATTTCTCTCACCGAATGGTACTCATGCTACTGCTGCACTTGCCCAGCCACTTGTGTTCATTGCTCCCACAGGAATCTTCTCCTCCAGAGTGATGCCTGCATCTGTCTCATTTTCTGCTGAATCCCAGAACCCCTGAGCAGTGCTTGGCACTCGCGTGGGGGTGGGGAGCGCATTATAACACGTGTACAGCACACAGGGGCTCTGGGATCAGACCTTAGTTGGGTAACTTTGGGTGATTCACTTCATCTCCCCAAGGCTTACCTGCCTCATCTCAACATAGAAATTACAAAACTAGTACCTTCCCCTTGGAGATGTGAAGATTCAATGGGTTAACACTGTAAAGCACTCGGTTTGGTGTGGGGCACTTTGTAAATGTTCACTGTCATCACTGACAAGTGGAAGCCTTCTGGGAACAGCAGGAGACCCAGTGTCCTCCAGCCAGTGCTGACTGACAGGCTGCTGAGGGTAATGAATGCTCCCCAGTGCAGAGCTCGTATTCCAGGAAGAAGGACTGTGCTTCCTGGGATCACCAGGGCTCCCAGCCAGCACCCCATCTTACAGATGAAGAAACTGAGGCCCAGAGAGATGCCCAGGTCAGCACAATACTCGGCAGCAGAGGAGGGAGACAGTCTCGTAGCCCCAGCCCCTGGAGTCTGGATGGAGGGAGACAGCAGGACTCAGAACTAGGTGCTGCGAGTGCCAGATGTAAATTTGTGCTTATCTATGAATATGCAGTGACTTTTGAGTTATTTGTGGCACTTCAGTCAGGCTGGGAAATGTATTCATGTAGCTGTTCTGTTGTCTTAGGTGAGAAACATTTGCTTTTCTTTGTCTCCTTTTTTTCAGAAATAGAAAATGTTTACTTTTTACATGTGCCGCCTAATTTGGGCACATGTACACCCTAAGAACCCCAAATCTCTGGCACCTCAAGATTCTACTTCAAAACAGAAAATAAAAATCTGTAGTTGGCACTTCCCAATCCCATTTTCACCGCGCAGCCCCACTCGGAAGGAATTACGGTGGACTGAGGGAGTGGAGGTGTAGGGATTGCTGAGAAACAATTTCCACTTGATACAGCGAGACCCAGAACCACTAGGGAGAGAGAGGGTCTCTGTGGGAAGAGACTGGGCTGGGAGTAAAGTCTCTGCCCTCCAAGCCCGGCCCCTGCTGCAGCCCCACCATGCCCATGGGGACAGTGATTGCTGCTCCTGAGACTTTTCCAGAGGGTGGCAGGTGGTCTTTACCCTCCTTAACTCACAGCAGGGCAGCAGCGAGGCTGGACGTTCCAATGAGACTTCTCTGCAGGCCAGGGGGAGCTAAACTCAGGGAGGGTCAGGAAGCCGGGCGGTGTGGCCCTGCAATGTGTCACCTCCCCTGGAAGCCCTGATGGATGTCTGGCTCTCTACGATGCCATCCAAGCCCCCTGATCCCTGCGGCACAGGTACCTCTACACATACTCTCCTCCTAATATATATTCAAGAGCACTTTTAAGTTTAATTTGTTTTCTGTCAGCACCCACATGCACTAGTGCATACATGTGGGGGATATATTATTTAGTCAGCCAGGAATGATGCTTGGGGGAATATGTGGATTAGAGGACCTCCTGTAGGACCATGTGCCCTACAACTGGTGTGCCCTGGTGCCAAGCTCTGCCCTCTTCCCTGCAGGTGGAGCCCAGCCCGCCATCCATCACCCTTAGCCCGGCCTCACCACGTGCTGGGCCTGTTTCCTTACCCAGGGAGCTGGGCGGGCTCTGGCAGATCTTTCTAAACGGCTGTCTGCCAAAGCCAGAACATGTTGCTTTAGGGACGTGTGTAAATGGGCTCACCGTGACTATTCCCTGAGCTTCACGTACTCTGTAAACATCCAGCTTTGTAGAATGGCCTTTCTCCTGTGCTCCACGTGCCAGCTCCTTATCCTCACATCTTTTCCAAGTTGTGTTTTTAATGTTTTCGTTTTTAAGAGAAAGGGGTCTCACTGTGTTGCCCGGCCTGACCTCACACTCACTCCTGGGCTCCAGCAAAGCCCCTGCCTCAGCCCACGAGGAGGGGCTGCAGCTGCACACCACTCACCTGGCTCTCGGCTCGCGTGCCTCCTCCCCAAGAGGCTGTGCTGCCCCAGCCATCCCCAAGTTCCTCTGTGTCCGTTGCCCTAGTTTTGGTCTCTTCACAGAGCTTATCAATACCTGACATGACTTATCTGTTCCTCTGTTTGCCTCCCTACTAGAGTGGAAGCTCTATGAGAACAGGGACATCCCCAGTGACAAAAGTGAGCCCCGACCCTAGCGAGCTTAGTAACTATAAATACCACAGGCATGTATAGGATGACAAAGCAAGCTGCCTCAGAGCTGGGATTTGTCCCTAGTCTCCAAGAAACCCTCACCCTGTCATATTCTTTCCAACATGCCAGGTTAGTGGAAGAGCCAAGATCTGAACCCCCGACCCCCAAGTCAACCCACTCACACCAGGCCTCACCATCTTCCCAGATGCAGCCTCATACCACTTGGCCTGTCTGTTAGAGTATAAGGTCTAGAGCTGCACTGTCCAATGTAGTAGCCACTTCCTATGTGTGCTATTTAAGTGTGAATTCATTAGAATTTTAAAAAGTTAAAATTCAGTTCCTCGATCCCACTTGTCCCAGCCACATGTGGTAGTGGCTCCCCACGTGGGACAGAGCAGATACAGAACATTTCCATCCTTGCAGAGAGTTCTATTGGACAGCGTTGCTCTAAGAAGGTGAAATCTGTCTCGTTCACCATTTCCCTAGCACTTAGAACAGTGTTCAATTAATATCTTTTATTAAATGGATGAATACATTAATGCTGATGCTTTGGCTGAGAGCCTCTTGCTCTCTTCTGCTGCTGACTCTCTCTCCTTCTGTCCCACAGGGAAGGATGAAGCCAGCAGTGTGGAGGTGACATGGCCAGATGGCAAGATGGTGAGCCGGAATGTGGCCAGTGGGGAGATGAACTCGGTGCTGGAGATCCCGTACCCCCCGGATGAGGACGGACTTCAGGACCCCACTCGACTGGAGGTGGGCACAGGCATTTGGGCCTCAGAGCCAGAATAGCAGGCACCACTCATAACCCCCCGCGCTGAAGCTGGGTTCCCAAGAACCTGCAGACTCAGCCTCTAGCATGAGGGAGTCTTCTCAGCAAAGGGAAAGCGTCGCAATGAGCCCTCCGTTTGTAGTTCCCACAATGCTACCACACCCACATCTCTTATGCTTCGCACAGAAACCCTAGCATATTGGCAGGACAAGTATTTTTGCACCCATTTTACAGAGGAGGGAAACAAAGACCAAGAAAGGTAACCCACCGAGCCCCACTGAGGCTCACAGCTAGCTGCGAGCAGAGCTAAGGATTAATCCAGGTCTCCTGCTCTCCGCCCGCTTCTTTCCGAGTTTCAGATGAGGCCTCCTGTTGCCTTGAGGATGGGGTACAGATCTGGGAGCAGGGCCTCTGAGGGCTCTTAGAGGAGCATCTCTCAACCCTTCTCTGGGAGGGGGAGGGATCCTTCCAACTCTGATGGGCTCGCTTGGTTGCAAATAACAGGAACCCACTCAAAGTTACACAGATGATGGAGCTTATAAGAGGTCCTAGGATAGCTCACAAAATCCCAGGGGAAGCTTAGGACAAGTAGGAACTGAGGCAGCTTAAGGGCCTCCCCCAACCAGGAGCAAGAGGACTTGTCATTAGCACACTGGCTTTGGGAGGAGGGGTCTACCGTGCCCCAGCAGCACCCCCCTGCTCCCACACTGGTCAGTACAGATGGTTGATGTTGCCCATATGGAGAGAGTGGAGCCCCCCAGCAGGCATAGCCAGCTCCCAACTCTTTGTCTCTGTGGCAGTTAGTTCAAACTTTTTTTTTTTTAGATAGAGTCTCATTTTTTTTGAGACAGAGTCTCGGTGGAGTGCCATGGTGTCACAGCTCACAGCAACATCAAACTCTTGGGCTTAAGTGATTCTCTTGCCTCAGGCTCCCTTGTAGCTGGGACTATAGGAGCCTGCCACAATGCCCAGCTATTTTTTGGTTGTAGTTGTCTTTGCTGTTTAGCAGGCCCAGGTCAGATTCAAACCCACCAGCCCTGGTGTATGTGGCTGGCACCCTAACCACTGAGCTATGGACACTGAGCCTAGTTCAAACTCTTGACACAGCCTTTGCTTCATGTCTCCTGCTGGATGTCCACCCCTTGTCCACCAGCCCTGGCCAGGGCGGTGGGACACAAACACGGCTTGCAAGTGCTCACCCCTGTGAAAGGGGAAGGTCTCCTGAGGATGGGGTGCAGTGAACAGGCCCTCACAGAGCATCTCCCGGCCCTCCTACTCTTCCCCCTGACAGACCCAGGCTCAAGTCTCTGGGTGACACTAAGGAAGGACAGGCTCTGGCACGTGGATCCCACAAGCAGGGAAATGAGCAGGGGTTTGAACTTCATCCCTTTGTGGCTTTCCTCCAGTCTCCTGTTCTCAGGGGTCCTGGAGCGGGGACTCCCCCAGGCCAGAGCTAGATTCCCCCTCACGCTGGGGTTAGGGTGACAGCTGCTCTCTGGCCATAACTAGGAGGGGACCTGAGGTGAGAGCTTCTCAACTCACTCGTATCTCTGCTTCTGCCCAACTTGCAGTGCGGCCAAGGATTCTCCCAGCAGGAAAACGGCCATTGCATGGGTGAGTTGCCTGCGGGCACCAGAGATGGGACAGAGGCCAGATCTCCCTGGGGAGTGTCAGCCTAATCCCTGGCAAAGTCCAGGGTGCACGCAAGGGACAGAAAGGCAGGGAGGAGAGGGTGTTGTTTGTCCCTGGGGCTGCAGATGCCAAGACAACTGCCACATGACTCACCAAGGAGGGAGTGATGTTAGTGACCACAGGCTGAATCACTGCAGTTCTGGGGACTGGCAGGGTTTCCCTGTCATGAATGCTGAGAAAACGTGTATGAGGAGGAGACCAACTGCCACCTGGACACTGGGAACCGTGGTGGCTGGGGTGCCGTGCTTCACTCTGGCTCAGGGCAGCAAGCAAGGGAGCTGGCAGGCAAGGGCAGGCATTGCCGGGGCATTGGGCAAAACCAGGTGTGGAGCGTGGTCACCGTTGAGAAGGGAATGAGTGTGCAGCCTGGTGCAGTACTGAGGACAGGCAGGCAGCTGCACATGGCAGCTCTGGAAGGGTCTGGGGACCTGCCTGGAGTGGGAAGGGGCAGACTAGAGGTTGTGTGTCCAGAAGGCATTCAGTTCAACACCTTCCATCCCAGTAACCAGTGATGAGGGGTCAGGCCAATGGTTCTTCCTTCCTTGGACCCTTGGGCAGCTTTCTTCTCAAATCCTTTCTGCAGCCTGGCTAATGACTTTGTTGCTGAGATAAAAGAGTAAACAAGACAGGCACCACCCCAGTCCTCAGGGAGCTGATAGCCACTGGAGGGACACAGGAAATGGCTGATGACCACACAATGTGATCAGAGCCGAGATAGGGGAGGGCAGGGGCTCCGAAGCATGAAGCGGAGACCCTGGACCAGACAGAGGGAGCTGCAAGTGAGGAAGGACAAGGGGCTCAGCAGGCAGAGAGGACGACAGTGTGCTGGAGGCAGAGGCCCGCAGGTGAGGAAGAGGGGAGCAGGTGCCAAGGGTGTTTGAGGAAGGTCCGACTCCCCTCCCTGCTCCATGTCCGCACCCAGGCCCCAGTCCAGACAGACAACGCAAACACAGATAAGCTCCAGAGTCTTCTCTGCACACCTGAAGGACCCCCTGAGGTCACCAGCCACGTTCCTCTCCATCATCATTGTCCAACAGGCATTCCGGCCTCCTGCATACCAGGAGTGCTGGGTGCTGGGGTGTTGGGGTGCTGGCTGAGTGCCCCCCTGGAGGGGCCTTCACGCGGCCACACAGCCGGATGAGGTGGTGTCAGAGCCCTGTAGGCAGGGTGCTCTCTGGACGCCATCTGGACAGAGCGGTCAAGGAGAGCTTCTGGGTCTCTGAGCTGACACTGCAGCATGAGAAGGGCCCAGGCCCAGAACGAGCTAAGGGAAGAGCAAGAAGCAGGAGGCAGGCTAGGGCTCAGTGGGCCAAGGAGCAGGAAGGGGCCCATGTGCCTGGAGGTGAGGAGGCTCACCATGCCCAGCAGGCATCTGGATTTTGCTCTTGGTGCCCTTGGAAGTTAAGGAGGACAGTGGCATGGTGTGAGCCACATTTTCAAAAGATCACTCTGGCTGCTGAGTTGCAGATTGTATTGGAGGGAGGAGTGGAAGCCAGGAGGCCTATAAGGAGGCAACTGCCGACATCCAGGCAAGAGACATTGGCTGCTGGGAATAGGGTGGTGGCAGAGAAGTGAGAAAGAGGTGCCGATGAGAGAAGGACAGTGAAGGCAGAACAGACAGGCTCCACTGTGAAACTGCACACGGGATAAGGAAGTGAGAGGAGTCAGCATCACTCTGCTCTCTCCTTCAGCGCTGAGTGGATGGGGGAGCACTCACTGAGCTAGAGAAGATGGAGCAGTTTAAGGGTAAGGGAGAAGGCAGAGTTCTATTCTGGGCATACTGAGTTTGAGATGCACATCAGACATCCAAGTAAAACCATCCAGTAGGTCACTGGCCATTGGAGTCACGAGTCTGGACCTCAGGGGAGAGGTTGTGGCTGGAGGTATGAAGCTTAGACTCATCCAGGTGTGAAGAGATCACTGGGAGGGATTGTGGGACAACCCTGAACACCCCACAACGTGCAAAGGCCAAGTACGGGAGGAGCCAGCCCAGAAACTAAAGTAAGGAAACCGAGGCCCAGAAGGGAAGGACATGCCCAAGACCACACAGAGGGTGGGTGGGCAGGACCCCCCCGCTCCACACCTCCATGGTGAGTGGCACCCCTCACCTTTCAGACACCAATGAATGCATCCAGTTCCCATTTGTGTGCCCGCGAGACAAGCCCGTGTGTGTCAACACCTACGGAAGCTACAGGTGCCGGACCAACAAGAGGTGCAGTCGGGGCTATGAGCCCAACGAGGATGGCACGGCCTGTGTGGGTGAGTGGGGCCCCGGCACAGTTCAGCAGCAGAGGAAAGCTGCCTTCCAGCTGCTTCTCCTGGCTGGATAGAGTCTCCTTAGACCCACACTGGGTTTCCAGGGAAGACCAGGACTGGGGCTTAGAGAATCCCCATCACTGCCACCACCGCCCAAGGGGCCCTGGGGTGCTGTGTCCTACCTGAGGCTATTACTCTTCTTTCATTTCCAAAAACTAGTATTCCTAACTTGAAGTCAGCCCATGTTTTGGTAGCTGGGATATAAACTAGTGCCTACTAGTCATCTCTGGCTGAATTTCTGAACTGGTAATTGTCTTCTTCCTCCCAAACTCCTTCCTTATCCCCACCCCACCCCCACCCCCTTTCTTTCTTTCCCATTTTCTATCTCCCTGCCCAATCCTTTTTGCAGCTCAAGTGGCCTTTTTAGGTGGGTATTCTTCTGCCGCCTTTAGAATCTCTGAGCCTCTCTCTCAGGCCTCATATCTTTCTCTAGGACTTGGACTTTGCCTTCAGTTATATGCACTTTAAATCCTATCAATAAAGGAAAAAAAAAAAAAAAACCTAACAATCTTTGTGGAAAACTAAATCTCTCTCCTGCTGCCTGTCTCTCTCTCCATGCCCAGTAGAATCTGCTGCGCTTTCTCAGAATGGACAGCAGGGTGGCCATCTTTGAAAAGGGAAGTTTGGGAGATACTGGTGTAACCTAATTGTTTCCAAAGCCTTTCTTTGCATGTTTTCTAAGAAAATAGAAAAGTCTCCCCACTACCACATCCAGCCTCCCTCACTCCTTCAGAAGAATCGAGATATTCCTGAATCCTCCATCCAGTGTCTCGTGAGCTTCTCATTTCACCCCTAACAAAGATGGCTCCCAAGTGGCTGCTTGCTCGGTTATTTGAATGTATCATGTGCCTGCTGTTTCTGCTCTGTGCACCCTATGCTAGAGAAAGCCTTATTAGGGTTGGTGGTGATTATGGGAGGGGAAGGGGTGGTCTGGTGGGACTCTTGACAACAATGTTAAAAGTTTGAACTTGCTAAGTCTTCCAGCCTCTTTTCTGGAGATACCATACCAATAAACTCTGTGCTAGATATTTGCACCTAACTGGTGGAAAAAATTATCTGGGGCAAGTAGATGCTAGTTGGAATGCTGAATTGAGCAGCAGCCTTTCCATCATGGGGTCCTTGGAAAGCAAATCATGATACAGGAAAAGTACCACCCACAGGCAGGAGCAGTGGCCCGGCTGTGTGCAGCAGTGTTCACACTGAGGACCAGGGTTGAAACCTGATGAGGAATTGTGAGATGAGTGAGGGACAGACATGGAGGGTGTACTCTGGGCTTTTTACCTGGAAGAGGTCACTTGTCCACTCTGGGCCTCAATTTCCCTAATCTATATGACATGAGAGTTGGGCAGGTATATTCCCAAGGGCCCTCTCCTTTGTAGGACTGCTCAATGTGTGGCCGGACATAGGCATGGCTAGTCTCAGGCTACTCTGATTTCTAGAAAGAACCTTGCTCCTTGGCCTCTGAAATATGCTTCGAAAACTGAAAGCTCCTGCAGCCAGAGCCCCCTTTGGGGATGATGTAAAGCCACGGAACGTGCTCACAACCAGCCTCGGTAGTAAAGGCTTATTATAAAACATAGATCTATTCTTCATGGGGAAAAAAGTCACCCAAGATATAATAAAATTACACTTAAGAATGCAGCAAGCATTTTAAAAACATATTTAACAGAAAAACTACCATTTTCTGATACCAAAATAATATTCCCAATAAATCACAAAATATGAATTCCTTATAGCTAGTGCTGTTTTTAGACTCAGAACAGGAGCTTAAATGAAAAGTTTTAAAATGAAAACAGCTACAATTTCCCTGAAAAGCATATACCAACTTAAAAAATCACTCCACTTCCAAAATATGTCCATTTCTGTATATTGACATAAAATTAAAGAGCTGAAAGGGCTCCAGAGATGAGGCTCACGGAGATGAAATGATCCTGGTCACTCTGCCCAAGGTTACAGAGCCAGCTAGTCCCCAAGCCAGAGCTGGAGCTAGTTCCCACCACCCCATCTTATCGGAGGGGTAACAGGCAGCTCTGTCACTGTTCAGACTATTCGCTAGATGTTCTGGAAGTTGCTACCTTTTAAAAATTGAACAAGTGGATCTTGTGAGCTAAGTAAAACCCCAAACCTGCAGAGGAATGGTTCCAAATCCAGTGGCAAATGGCAAGATAGCAGTGCCCATTAAGTGACCATACATAACAGCACGAGAAGCAAGGGACAGAACAACTAATGAGACAGCCTGCCAAGGACTTCAGGAAGTCCGTGGTGACGACAAACTTCAAAGGATGCCAATTACATGATAACCATGAGTCCTTGCACATTGAGTTGTCTCTAATAGGGTGTATCTGTGTATGTGTTTTACCCTCCTGGGTGGCTGGAGTTTATAGGCATTCCAAGTACACCCAGCTGCTAACAGCATAACTACAGCATTTGGACTCCTGGGGAAGAAGGCTTCCCTTTGATTCATTAATTCATAGTATTAGTTGAGCACCTACTATGAGCCAGGTGCTGAGCTAGGCTCTAGGCATACGATGGTGAGTAAAGGTACCATTCTGCTGCTCCCACGCTGCCTTCCTTCCAGCTAGATGGAGTGGGAGTGACACACTGAGAGGCTTTCAGAAAAGTCTAGCTGAGTATTTGGGTTGCTGTTCCAGAAAGCTAGGGCTCTGTGTTCACTCATTCATATATATCCAGCAAGCATTTCTTGAGAGCCCCCTGTATGGCAGGCACTAGGTTGCTCCCACAAAGGAGGTCAAGTTCCCTTCCCCCAAGATGCTTGTGCTGGAAGAAACACGAGGCTGAAAGGACAGGTGGGCACTAGATCAGCTCAACATTACCTGTCCCCCAAAGCTCCCTGATGCAGAGAGAGTCCCTCCATTCCTCACCTTTGGGCCAGGCAGGAGTCCAGGCTTTCTGAGGTCTGTGTTACACCAGGCACAGGCGTGCGGGTGTGAGGCCACCCCCAAGCTAGCCAGGCTCAGTGTTCCACTCCCTTATTTCTCCTAATTCCTCTTCCTCTGAGACCCCGGGCTCGAACCCTTGCCTTCCCCTCCTGAGCACAATCAAGTCTGTTTCTTTCTCTGCTCTCTAGCCCCACTTGGGCTCCTGATATCTTTTTTTGGCTTATGCCAGACTTGTAAGAAAAACAGTAAAAGTCTTCAGGAGTAGGCCAGCAGCAAAACAGGCCCCAGGAAGGATTACGGCGTGCAGGAGCTGGTACGGGGCCGACCAAGGCAGCCAGAACTCGCTCCTGCTGAGCAGGAAGGTGAGCCAGTGTTGCCAGACTTCCCATTCTTAAGAAAACCCAAATGATAATCATAATAACAGCATCATTTTTATTTTTCCCCCAAATATTCCGCCTTCACAGGAAGGCACCCCTTAAAATGATGATAGCTTACATGTAGTAGGCTTGGTGTGTCTGGTTCAGATCCAGACTCTTCACAGGAATCAACTCGTTTAATCCTCACAACAATCCCAAAAGGAAAGTGCTATAATTATCCCAAGTTTACAGATGAACTGAGTGGTTTGTCTGAGGTCACTCAGCTGGGACAGACAAGGGCAGGATTGGATCATACCAGCCTGGCTCCCAGCCTGCGCGTTCAGCTACCACTGCTCCCTCCGTGTGGGGTGGCTGGATGGTTTATGCAAAAGCCCCAATCTCTCATGCCGCCCAGAGTCCAGGGCTGGGTTTGGAAAGGAAAAATGAAGTCCCCAGAGGGTCAGTGATCTGAGACACGCCTCCCAAGAGGCCTGCAAGCAAAGATGGCTATGTTTGTGGTAAGGGTCCCCTCGCCAGGCAGAATGGCAATCATCCACACGGCCTCTACATGCGTCTACACAGTTGCTGGCCCTGCTCTGGGAAGGTGCCATTCTGAGGGCCAAGAGTTTGATTATGCGTCACTCTGACTGCTATGGCCCCCTCCTGGGGTCTGGGCATCACACCCAGACCCAGTGCCACTGGGCCTTGGCCTAAGCAGGAACTCTACTCCAGCCTCCAAGAGCCACATGGAGACAGGAGGATGAACTCTTCATTTTCTCAGAGAGCTAGCTGGGTTTTTTCCCAGCATATTCTGGACTGATACCCCACCCAGACTCTCAATCCAAGAAGCTAGCTGAGTACCTCCCCTCCTTTCCCTCCCCAGGATCAGTCTCTGTGTGGCCAGAACCCCAGCTACAGAGGCCAGGAACCCACCAGGGGCTGATGCTGAGTCTCCTTAGCAACAGACACATCCTGGAAAGAGAAAGGAGGAAGACAAGGGAGCGGGGCCGGTTAACACTGCAGAGAATGCCAGCGCCTCCTACAGCGGCTCCTCTTCTTAAGGAGCTGCTGTAGAACAGCAAAGTGGTCAAAGGGTAGACCAGTGGAGGGGAAATGAGAAGCAAGAAGAGCAGAAAAACATCCTCAGGGAAAGGAGCTAACATTTACACAATGCCTGCCATATGCCAAGAACTTACATACATGTCTCCAGGAATCTTTACGCCCATCCTACTATGTTAATGTCATTAGTCTATTTTATTACCAAAGAAACTGAGGCTCAGAAATGATACATTATTTCACACAGCTAGCTACAAAAGCTATCATTCAAACCCACAGCTGCCTTGCTCCAAAGCCTGGGTTCTTAGGCCCCATGCTGTGCAAGCTCCCAGTAACTGACACCTAAGGAAGTCATTTCCTCACTGTTCCCTAAACATATATTGTTGGACACCCACTGTATGCTGAGTGCTGTTATAATGGCTTGGGATAGACACAAGCAATACTGGCAAAGATTCCTGCCCTCGCAACACAGGGCAGGCACTGGACAATAATCATTCCAAGCAAAGTCTGTGGTAGCATCTCCATGCTAGAAGAGAAATGGTAAGTGGATTGGGGCTGGGAGGAGAGCAGTGGCAAGGCAGTATGAGAGTGCAGAGAGGCTAACAGTACACCATTTTAAACAGGATGCGTCAGGGCAAAGACAGAGTAGACAGGGTGACCTCAGCTTTCTCATCTGTAAAATGGGGATAATACTTCAGAGTTACTGTATTAAATTTGATGTGGTGCCTAGCACAGAGTAAGCCCCCAATAAATTAGAGATACCATTATTATCAAGAAACAAAGTTCAGTCGGAGTCCCGGACCTATTCAATGTGAAAACTCCTGTGCTTCCCAGCACAACCTGCTCCTGCCCTGACACCTGGGAGTTGACAGGAGCAGGAAAGAGACAGCAAGACTGCAAATGGCCACAAGAGGGCAGAGCCAGTCTTCTTGGGGTCCAGGCTTCTGCGCTCAGCGCCGTCCTCGCGCGGTGCCGCCCAGGTAGAACCATCATGAAGGAGGGGAAGCTGAGCAGGTGGGCATGGGACTGACCAGGCTCCACAGAGCAGCGGTCATGGGAAGTAGTGAACTGGTCTGGAGGTTCAGCCCTCAGCAATCACAGAATCCTAAAGCATGAACCCCAGAGGCACCCTGGGAGTCATCTGGTCCTGCCCTATCTTTTTCAGATATGGAAACCCAGGACCACAACTAAGCCAAATCTGCTGCCTCCCTGCCTACTCTGCCCCAGCCACTCCCAGCCCCCTTCTCCAGAAAGCTCCACATATTCCAGAGTCACCAGTGTACGAACAATTTTGGGAATAAGGGCACAGTGCCTTTTCTTCCCATTTGCTGAGATGGAAACCAAGTGAGGGTATGTGCCCACCAAGTAACAAAAAGGCACTCTTGGCAGTTGGAACGCAGCTAGGATTCAATATCTGAGTGAAGGTCCCAGCTGCAGAGAGGAGCCTGCTCAGCTGAAGGGCGGTGTCAGGAGCACAGAGGATAAGGGGCAGGGGGCAGGGGGAGATTCAGCGTCATCCTTCCCAGAAAGCCCCACCCAGAACCTCATGCCCCTTACCGGCCTGCCACAAGGAAAGCAGCCTGGGGACAGAATAATTCCTGTGAAGGTAGCTCCTTCTCCTTCAAGGTCAGAGAAGCCAAGAAGGATCTTATCTCCCAGGAGCATTTAATGCATCCCCCCAAATCTAAGAGCTAACTTTCCTCTCTCCACCCTAGGCCTGTGCAGAGCTTCTAGGGAAAGAGATAAGTACTCCCAACTTCCCCAGATGCTTGTAGGGACCACAGCAGAGGGACAAGATTACACAAAAGGAAAGAAGGTGAACCAAATATACGCTTTCTCTGCAGTTTCAGGTCCCCAGACTCAAGGTTTACAGCCCTCGAAGGCAAATGCAGAGAGAAGGGGAGAAGGAAGCCTGGGGCGTTCAGGGCCCCCAGTCAGTAGGAGTTTCCTGATGCCTCATCCTACCACAGAAGATATTTCACATGTGTCAAAATGCCATGTTCTTTCTTGGAGAGCCAGTGCAAAAACCCTGTGGTCCGCCCTCCTCCCTTCCTTCCATCCATCCTTAAAATTTTCTCTTCACCCTGAGACTGGGCTCAGAAGGTTGCGAATCCCAGAAACTCTCCCCATGCATTCTAAGGCGGCTATTTCCTCTCTGAACCTCAGTTTCTTCACCTACAAAATGGAGGCAGTGGTAAAATCCTCAGAGTCACTGCGAGGCTTCGTGGAGACATGGCCTGTAGAGCACGCAGAGCAGCTCCTGGATTGACAAAATGCAGAGATTGTCATAAAAATCTGTTCAAGCGCTTGGACCTCCTTGTTTCACTTCTAGTGGAACCTGATTTTACAATAAATAGTCCTTAAGTCATTAACCAGCGTGATGTTAGGCCTATAAGAATCCTTCCCAACAAGTTGCACCCATCACTCGGAGTTACAGACGTGGAACTCATTTTGTGACAGCATTGACATGGCCCCTTCCCTTTCAAAAGCTCTGGCCTGTATTCAGATCTCCACGGGGAGCCCAGGACTGGTCGGTACCCAACCATTCGCCTGCCTCCCCAGGGTCTGTGAGCATCCATCTCAAGCCAGGGAGGCCTCTCACTCCTCTCTGACCCATCGGTCATCTCCCTGCACCCATCTTTTCTGTACCTATCCACTTATCCAGCCAGCCAGTCAGCTGTTCACCCTCTGGTCCCAGGTCCAGACTTCCCAGCCAAAGCACTCAGCCCCAGAAGGATATAACCTGGTGTTCAGGGAGCACCAGGCAGGGGCTGACCAGGGTGGGATGCAAGCTCTCTTTCTCCTCTCTCCTCCCAAGATGGGTAGAGCTCATGAACAGAGTCAAAATAACAAGGCCAGGGCAATGTTACTGAGAGCTACTTCCCAGCATAGGGCATGGCCGAGGGTCAGGTTATTGAGTTATAAGGTGCAGGGGAATTGTGTCATTGGTGACCACAGGATAGGCCTGAGCTACTTCCTGCTGACACATTGTCCTGGGGGTCTGTAGGTCACATGTCTATCTGACCAGACTCGCCCCTTTCTGCCAGCCTGTGTTGAGTGCATCTTCTGTTCACTTGCCAAGAATGAGGCCCTGTGACAAGCACGTGAGTCAGGGAGAGAGGGAGTGAGAAATGAGTGAGACAAGACCCCCACCCTCAAGGTGTTACCAATCAATTGGGAACAGCAGGGAAAGGATTGTCACCGTGTTGAGGTCTTGTAAGCTGTGTGTAACATTTTCTCTTTCCGGGCCTCGCTCAGCACTGCACTCAGGTGGTGGCTGGTCCCCAATCACTTTTCCATTACAGAAATCGATAATGTGAATTACCACAAAATAACTAGCACCTTCATGCCCCCGCAAAGCTAATTTTTCTGAGTCTGCATTTGCCCAAGTGCTTCTCTCTGCATCTGGAATCCATCTTTACGGGTCGATCCTGGGAGAGCGGAGTCTCATCTGACTGTGTCACAGTGTGGCAGAGTGAAAGTCAGAGACGTAGGTTCAAGTCTCTCTTCTGACACTTACTAGCTGTGGGCCCCTGTCAAGCTGCCTGACCACCTGGAACATCAGTCTCCTCATCTGTAAAATAAGATTCAAATACAAGCACCCAGCAGAGTGCTAGAGAACAAAGTGGAATAATAATGTACATGAATGTTCTTGGCATTTACTAGGGAATCAGGGAACCCTTAGTTAAATATCTGTTAATTCTCTGCAAGAATCTAGAACCTGCTATAAATCTATATCGTTAGGCCATTGTACAATAAGGTCCTGGTGTCACTCCTGCATTTTGCAAATGACGAAACTGAGACTCAGGAGAGTTAAGTGAATTACTGGGGATCCCCTGGCTGCTGCAGCCCTCTGACTCCCTCACCCCTGATTCCAAATGCAAGCCCCTGTGTGGCTCTGGGCACCACACACTGAATTCTGCAGTCCTACAAGGGCTGAAATGACAGGCCCTTTGGACACCATCTGGGAAGAAGAGCCATGAGCTCGGTGCCCCATGTCCTTGACCTGCCAGAACAATAAGTCCTCCTAAAAGTCCACAAGAAAGGTCATGTGGAAACCCCTGAAGGCTGGGTTCTGACAGGAAGAAACTCAACTGACAGGCATCTTCTTTGCACAAAGCACGTTCTTGTCTGCTTTCTCACTGACTCCTCAAAGCTAGCAGTTCATAACCTTTTGGGGAGGGCGTTGCACACCCCTTTGAGAACCTACTGAAAACTATGGACTCTGTCCCTCCAGATAAAGCTACCATTGCAGGTGTCAAGTTTAAAAACTCCTGGTACCAGCCTGGGCTGTTGTAAGATTTTCTTAGGCACCATCAATCTTCTCTTTTGGAGACCCAGCCTCACCAGATCACACATTTTCATATACAGCCACAAGTAAATATTACATGCACACAGAACCACGTAGTTGTCTGTTTGACACAACGCGTCATATCTGTAGATGATTAAGGAAACATCAATTTCTTTTTTTTTTGAGACAGAGCCTCAAGCTGTCGCCCTGGGTAGAGTGCTGTGACATCACAGCTCACAGCAACCTCCAATTCCTGGGCTCAAGCGAGTCTCTTGCCTCCGCCTCCCAAGTAGCTGGGACTACAGGCACCCGCCACAACGCCTGGCCATTTTTTGGTTGCAGCCATCTTTGTTGTTTGGTGGGCCCGGGGGCTGGATTCGAACCCGCCAGCTCAGGTGTACGTGGCTGGCGCCTTAGCCCGTTGAGCCACAGGCACCGAGCCGGAAACATCAATTTCAATTCTGTACTTCGTTTTCCTGTTTTAGAGCCAATAAACTTTTTTGGCAAATATTATTGAAATATATCACAAGTACAGAAAACTACACAGGAAAGTACACAGCTCTGTGAATCTTCGCAAGTGAGCACCTGTGTCACTAGAAGTCTGCTCAGCAGAACATCTTGAGCTTCCAGAAGCTCCTCAGTCCCTCTCCTCTCATGGCCCCCACCCAGGGCAGTTGCAATCCTGACTTCTGACACCACAGGTTTGTTCTAAGTGGAATCAAACAGTTCATACTCATGTTGTGTCTGGCTGCCTCTATGGAGCCAGTAAATTCTTTATTCAGATCTCAGACATTTTCAGAGCACTATAAAAGGCTCACATGCTGTAGGTATTATTGAAACCAGGGATTCTCTTCATACCACCAAGGGAAATGTTTTAAATCCTGATCCCCAGGCTACGCCCCAGAACAACTAAATTAGAATCTCTGGGGTTGGGCTTAGGCATGGGTGATTTTTAATCCTGCCGGGTGCCACCAATTAAAGACAAGGCTGAAAGCTCAGGTTTTATAGCTAAGGACACTGAGGTTCCAGGAGTCTCCACCCTGTGCTACTGTCATGAAGCCAGAGCTAAAATTAGGGTCTGACTTGGAGTGGGATTTGTCTTGCCTCATCCTTGGGTGCACAGTAAAGCCAACGCCAGGGGCTGCCTGCTCCTGGGTCCCTCCTCGCTGGGAATCCTTGGAGAGGGACGTGGGGTTTCCCAGGCTAGTGGTGCAAACAGAGACTGGCCATAGGATTAAGAGTCACCGGCACCGGATTCCCCCTTTGCCCTGCACCTAGAGAAAATCTTGCAGGGGGCAGCAACTGCCAGCTGAGGGGTTGTGGGTGAAGTTTCACAACAGCCAATGAGTTCTTCCCACCTCTCGGGCCACTTTTGATTCCCAGGTGCAGTGCATGGCTCCTCCTCTCAATGGCAGCCTGAGCTTCTGTAAATCTTATGGTTTCACACCTACCCAGCCTGTGGCCAAAGGCAGAGGGCTGGCAGTAGGAGGGAAGAGCTGCCTGGGGCCTGCCCGGGGCTGAAGCTTTCACATGTGACCTGGAGGACAGCCTGAGGCAGGAGCAAGGTTCCTGTGCTTCCTGGGTGCTTATGGGGCCTGTTCCTGGGTGACAAAGGGGACATAGTGTCATGGCTGTGACCAGACTCAGATAGAGGCCACTTCCCCCATAACCAAAGTGGCAGAAAGAAGCCACACCTCACCTGGCCCACAGTGAGTCAGGTCCCTCACAGCCCCTCACCACACACCTGTGAACACAGCCCACCCACTCTCCAGTGGAGTCCTGTGCATGAAGGTGACAGCCTTGTTTCAGGGTGCAGGCACAGCTCCAAGCCTTTCCCTGGGAGTCAGATCCTAACCCAGAGTGGCTGAGACCACCTCTGAAGCTGGATCTATCTTCTTCACAGCAGTTTGGGTTAGATTCAAAGCCAAGCTCTCCTACCTCCTAGTTATCTAACTCTGGGCAAGCTACTTAACTTCTTTGAGCCTCAGTTTCCTCATCTGTAAAATGGAAATCATAATAGTCCACACCATAGAGGTTGTTGTGAGGATTCAATGCTGAATTATGGGGGGGTGGCGCCTGTGGCTCAGTGAGTAGAGTGGCAGCCCCATATACCAAGGGTGGCAGGTTCAAACCTGGCCTCGGCCGAACTCCAAAACAAAAAAATAGCCGGGTGTTGTGGTGGGCGCCTGTAGGCCCAGCTACTTGGGTGGCTGAGGCAAGAGAATCGCCTAAGCCCAGGAGTTGGAGGTTGCTGTGAGCTGTATGAGGCCATGGCACTCTACCAAGGGCAATAAAGTGAGACTATGTCTCTAAAAAAAAAAAAAAAAATGCTGAATTATGTAGACTTAGCCTAGTGCCTGGCACATAGTGAGTGCTAAATAAATAAAGTAGTGAGTCCAGCTTCCCATGGCTCAGACAGGCACCAGGCTGTCGCTTGGGGCAGTGAGCATAGTGTGAAAGCCACCCAGAATCCCATTTATACCACACAGAGGGGACCCCCAGCCCTCACCCCAGGCTGGAGCCATTGTCCCCACATTCTGGTGAGACCCTTCCCTGGGAACAGACCATTGACCCGCAGACCTGAGTGTGTGACTCCTGCCTCCCTGCAGTCTCAGGCAACTGCCCAGCTGAATGCCATCCCCAGGTCAGAAGAGACCTTGGTTACAAGCTTGGGCACTGTCATCAACTAGCTGTTTGACCTGGGGCTATTCCCTCACTCACCCTCTCTGGGCCTCCATCTCTTATCCCCAATAAGAGAACTCAGATCTTTAAATCCCCTCCCAGCTCTAGCATATGGTTTTAGCAAAGTATCTGGCCAGGCTTTCAGGCCAATCTGCTCCACTACCCAAGACAACAAAAGCCCCAAAGATTACAGATTAGAGTCACTGGAGTGTCTGCTTCCCCAGAATATGCTAAACTCCAGGAAGACAGGGTCGATCCTGCCCCCTGTGACAGGTCCAGCTCAGGCAGCAGAGTGTCCTTTCACATGATCTTGTGGCATAGAGCTGGCCCCCATCACCATGGGGCAGAGAAAGCATGGGGCAAAGAGTCTCAGGCTGGGAGGTCTTTTTATTGGAAAAAGAAATAATGAAAGGCATTGCCTGTGCCCAGGCCTCTCATGGGCGGTGCACAGGTCAGACACAATTCCCAGCCACACAATTGGCACAGGCCATGGCCAGGGGGTGGTGGCTCTCCAGGGGATCCTTGAACCAGGATTCACTTGGACTCAGGACTTCCTGAGATCTCAGAGACTGGGCCAGCCCACTGCAGCTCTCTGGATAGGCTCTGCTTCCCACCCACTGCTCCCACGTCCAGTAGAAAACCAGGACCCTCTTTGGTTCCAGAAAGCTACCTGCAGTGGCTGGTCTTGCATATCCACTGCTAGCACCTCCTGCTGACTGAGGTAGGGAGCCCTTTCTGTCCGTCTTCAGGGCACCAGGCCCAGAGCTGCTGCCTTCCCCCCAGCTCCCCTGGGCCTTGGGAACCACAGTATCACCGGCTGGACTTCCCCTCTTCCCTGGCAAGGACGGGGTTTGCCTTTGCCCCTGCAAGTCACCAGCTCTTTTGAATGTCCAGCCTCTGGTCCAGCCTCACCAGAGCCCAGGCAGGCTGAATATGCAAGGTCTGCAGCCCCTTTGTCTTGTCATGAGGGTTTGGGAGAGGAACCCTGAAGGCCACCAAAGGCCACTGAAGGCTGGCTCTCTCTCCTAGACCCCCTGCTTCTCTTCTGCTAGAATGTACATAGTAGAGTCAGCAGGTGGGGGGAGACCCCAGGAACAAGAGCCAAGCTGGCAGCCCCAGGTGAGGGGCAAGGGACTTTAGGACATTTATTTACACGGGGCTAGGTGGACCTATGCAGGGAAAAAGCCACAGGCCATCATGTAGCAAAGACAAGGCAGGATACAGAGGGACAGTCATTGGCCTAGTAGCCAAGGGGAACACAGGTGCTCTTATACACACAGACACATACACACACTCACACGCACACACACACATACACTCACATGGGCTGTCATGCACTCAGATGTGCTCACAAATGTACCCACATTCATGCACACAGTGCACTCACACATACATCCACATGTGCACACACATCCTCACATACACACAGATTCTAATTCAGGAAACTGACTCCTGCTCAGGAAGGTCAAACCCCCAAGGCTACACTTCTCCACCAATAGTGTCTCCAGACCCCATATGATCACCAGGCCATGTTCTCCACAGCCAGCGCCAGGTGGCCTGCAGAGTCTCAGAGTTGGACACTTCCTGGCAAGGCTGAGATGACTTCTAGCTCTGGGTGCAGGACAGGAAAACCACAGGTCTAGAAGTGGAAAGGGGTGGGCTGAACAGCTCCCCAGCACAGCACCCATCTCCCCAGACCTCAAATTTGGCAGAGGCAGGATCATAGACAGGCAGGGGCCCTGCATGGCACCAGAATGCACAGACACAGGGAGACAGCTATGGGGAGCAGAGACAGAAGGGAGAGAATCCAGGTGGACACGGGTGGAACAAGGAATCATGCAGGCTGAGAATTCTGTGTGACAGACCTGGGCCCCCCTTGGGGTGGGTATTGGGAGAGGGGTTGAGGAAGAAGGGGGGCTGTCTGGAGTGTGTTCTCCATACCCCACCTCCCCTAGGAAGGTCTGGCTCTGTGTGGCTCAGACCAGCCCTATTGAGGAAGGTCAGGAAGTACACTGATCCTGCCGGGGGGTGGGGGGCAGGGGACACTGGTTGATGGCCTGCAGGAAACACGAGACCAGTCACCCTCCCTCCCACCCCGGGCAGCAGGGTGGGCCCAGAGAATGACTCAGAAGCGGGTGCTCTGGTAGCGCAGCCGCCGCAGGTCTGCAAGGCCCTCACTCCGGCCGTACACCTCCCTGCAGGGACTCTCGGCCAGTCACCGGGCCCCAGCCCCACCACCCCCACCGCTGCTGCCACTGCCACTGCTGCTGCCACTGCTGGAACTGCCACTGCTGCACCGGTCCTCGTAGATGGAGATCTCAATCTGGGGTCATCGGTCAAGGAGAGCTGCGAGTCGCCCAGCTGCTGAGCAGGGGTCAGACCAGACATGAACCCGCGGGTGGAGGCCAGCAGGGGAGCGGGAAGCTGGGCTGGGCTGTTTTCTAGATAGTAGGGCTCTGGTGGCCTGGGAGCTGGACGACCCAGGACCCCCAAACCTATCTGTGCACATTACTCAGCTAGCAGTTATGGAGACTTGTAGGGCCAGGCTCTGTGCTGGGTGCATGGCTATCATCATATGGGATGAGGTCCCTGCCCTCACGGAGCTTACATTCTGGTGAAAAGACTACGTCTTGGGACAGGACGTGGTCAGAGAGGTACATCTCTTTACTGCTCAGGAAGTATGAGGACTCGGGTGTCCTGAATTCAAATCCTGACTCACCTACTCACAAACTATGTGACCTTAGGCCTGTCACTTGTTAGCCAGCAACTATAGCATCTGTAAAATGGGATAAAATAATAGGATCTTGGGGTTATAGCATAGATTAGTTAAAAGAATGGATGTAAGCAATAAGCACAATACCTGGCACATAGGAAGGCTCAATAAAAAGAAGCGCCTCTCACTGGGCTTTGTGAATGCGATCCCAGGTATTTGTTTTCTTTACTTGTTTCCTCAGTTTTTTAACAAAATTTATATTTTAACAATTCTAGTCTTATTGCTGTTGAATAGGGGGTAGAATGTGTGCACATCTGGGCCACACTATCTCAGGTGGGAGGTGTGCACACACCTGGGTCACACTAGCCCAAATGGGAGGTGTGCACGCCTGGGTCACACTATTCCAGGTAGGAGGTGTGCACATCTGGGCCACACTGTCCCAGGTGGGAGGTGTGCACACACCTGGGTCACACTAGCCCAAATGGGAGGTGTGGACACCTGGACCACACTATTCCAGGTGGGAGGTGTGCACACCTGGGTCACGCTACCCCAAGTAGGAGGTGTGCACACCTGGTTCACATTCTTCTATGTGGGGGATGTTCACACCTGTGTCACACTACTGCAGGTGGGAGTTATGTACACCTGGTTCACACTATTCCAGGTGGGAGGTGTGCACACCTGGATCACACTATTCCAGGTGGGAGGTGTGCACACCTGGATCACACTCCTCCGGGTAGGAGATGTGCACACTGTGGCTATACTACTCCAGGTAGAGTAAACAGTACCATGGCCCAGCCCTGTCCAGGCTCCCACTGGGACAGAGAACTTAGAGACATCATCTTATCCTATAGTTCATGTTTCTCATCTGTAAAAGGTGACACAAGATTAAACATGGATCACATGAGATTTGGACATGTAAGCAAATGTGGTCACTTGCACATCCCTGGAAGGGCTCTTGTAGTTAGGAGTGAACCTGGGCTCCTAACCTGGCGCTGACTTTCACCAGCCTCATGACTTGGGGGCAGCTACTCAGTGTCAGAGTCTCCATCCATAAAGGGGACTAGAGCTGCCGCCTTGTAGGATTGTCATGGGATGTACATGGATTCATACTTTCAAAGCACTTAATATGCTCCCTAGCACATACCAAGCACTCATGGCATACAGGTCATAACTTCCAACTCATAATAGCCCAATCACTTATGGTGAGGGAAGGGGAGGATGACCACTGATGTGGGAGATCCTAGGAAAACCCTGAGAGGAGGCCCCTAGGTTGGCTCCCATTTCCTGACAGCCTCCCAGGGACTGCACTGGTTGTCACCCTTGTACCCTTACACAGAACAGCTCAGAAGGATACAACCCTCATTCCACGCTCCACTGGGTCTGTGAGCAAAAGGCCCCGAGGTGCAAAGATCTTCTCATTCTGCTCCTGGATGTAACGGGAGATCTTCTTGAGAACCTGCAAAAGGAGGGTAGGGTGGAAGATGAGAAGGCAGCGGGGCAGCCCTGAGTGAAAGGTCGCGGAGCAGGTCAGGGAGGGGCCACCTTCTCATAGTGGGTCTCCATGCAGAGGAAGATGAAGTAGGCTGTGGCACAGGCCAGGCAGCCCTCAAGATAGGAGCTGCCCCCAATCTTCTCAGCCTCCGCGTAGAAGCCATTGAGGGTCTTCACAGTCTCCTCGAAGAGCTGCCGCTCGATCTGGAGGGAGAGAGGGGCAGAGCTAGGCTGCAGTCAGCCTCCCTGGAGTGTGCACAGTCACTGGCGGGGCTCAGGGGGACAGGGGTGGGGCCATGTGTGTTAAGGGAATGACACGCTGGCACACAGGCAAGATGAGAGAGGCTGCAGGCAGAACAGAAAGAGCACTGGTCTGGGAATCTAGAGACCTTGGGCCAGTCCAGACTTGGCCCTCAACTAGCTGCATGACCCTGGGCTAATAGCTTAACCATCTAGGCCTCAATCTGTTCATCTGTAAAATAGGAATAGGAATGGCCTCTCGGCTTCCTGTCCTAGGAAACAGGTAGCTCCCATGATGTCCTGGGTGTTTTCTGCAGGTCAGACAAGTATCCTGGTGACCTCATCACCTCCCATCTGGAAGGCTGTGCAAGAGCTCAGGACCAAATTCATAGAGGTTCCCCGTGTTTGGATAGGACTCTGGCTGCAGGAGACTGCTGGAGAGTATTTCTCCAGGAGGAGGCATTTCCTCCTACCTAAGAGGTCACCCAGAGAACCACAGCTCTGTGTGTTTGGACAACTGAACTGTCAAAATAATAATAATAACTAATACATATTAAGCACTTTCTATGTGCCAGGCATTTTTAATGTACTCTTTCATTTAATCCTCATAACAATTCCATCAGAAAAGTACTACTGTTGTCCCATTTTATAGGTGAGGACTGCTCTGTGGTCCTAAGGCCACATGAACCCTATTCTCCCTGGTCCCAGCCACCAGCATTTCTGGCCTCTTCATTGACCTGACTGTCCTTTCCCTTGCTCTCACTTCCTGTTAAAATCATATCATGTCATAGCTCTGCTCAAAATCTTCACACTTTTCTCTAATTAAAATCCAAGAAGCCCTTGGTCAGGCACAGTGGTTCATGCCTATAAATCCTAGCATTCTGGAGACCAAAGTGGGTGGAATGCTTGAGCTCAGAAGTTTGAGGCCAGCCTGAGCAAGAGTGAAACCCCATCTCTATTAAAAAGTTAGCCAAGTGTTGTGGTGGGGAGCCTGTTGTCCAGCTACTCTGGAGGCTGAGGCAGAAAGATCATTTGAACTCAAGAGTTTGAGGTTGCTGTAAGCTAGGCAGATCCCACAGCACTCTAACCTGGGGCAACTGAGTAAGACTCTATCTCCAAAAAAAAAAAAGGGAAAAAAAAAACAAATCCAAGAAGCCCTTACAGGGCCTACCAGGCCCTCCAAGTGCCCATCTTATCCAGGGTACAAGCCTTGTTGATCTACCTGGGAGTCATCCCACTCCAAAGGACAGCCATGCCTTAAGCAACCCACCTTCTCTCCAACAGCTAGTGGGAATCAGATCAGTAAAGGTCAGCCCTGTTTCATCATCCCAAACCCACTCGGATCCGCCTGAATTGCTGGATGGAAAGGTCAGAATTTGCCTCCACCCTCCCCAACCAAGGCCAGCTCTAGTGCAGCCTGGGAGGAGGACTGCACACACCCTCAGAACCAGGAGCGGTACCCAGCAGCTGATGCCTCACAAGGGACCTATGCCCAGAGGGTCACCCAGGTAGCTGAGCCTAGAGGCAGGGGCAGTGGGCAGAGCACTTGCTGGCTGCCTGTGATGACACTCAGCAGACTCTGGGGTGGAGCATCAGGCTCCCTCTTTGCCCAAGGTTGGGTAGGAGGGAAAGCAGCCTCCAGCTCTTCCTTGGGTCTCTACACTTTCCTTGCCGAGACTCTGATCACAAAGGCATCTGGTTTTATCTGTACCCACAAACGATGCAGCTGCATCAGTAGGAAAATAAGAGTCTTGGAGGAAAGCAGAGAAGCAGAATACTGAGGCCCTTCTACTATTTACTAAATCCCATGAGTCACTTCCTCTTTGTGGTCCTCAGTTTCCTCTTCTACATGAGAAGGATGGACAAGTGTGGTGCTTCTCAAACTTTAATGCATATATGAATAACCCAAAGATGGTTAAAAATACAGATTCGGGCTGGGCAAGGTAGCTAATGCCTGTAATGCCAGCACTTTGGAAGGCCAAGACAGGAAGATCACTTGAGGCCAAAAGTTGGAGACCAGCCTAGGCAACCTCATCTCTACAAAAAAAATTAAAAACTAGCCAGGCATGTTGGTACACGTCTATAGTTCTAGCTACTCAGGAGGTGGAGGTGGGAGGATGGCTGACCCCAAGAGGTCAAGGCTATAGTGAGCTATGATGGCACCACTGCACTCGCCAGGAGTTACAAAGTGAGACCCTGTCTCTTTAAAAAATATACCTATCTATCTATCTATATATAGGCATATATATAGTAAAATATATATATAGTAAAATATATATATATGCCTAGATATAGAGATTTTATATATATATGTGCATATTTCGATTCAGTAGATTCAGGGTGGGGCACCAAATTATGCATTTGTAATGCACTTCCCAAGTGATACTGACATGGTCGGTCCACAGACCAGTTTTAAAACATGGACTTAGTGGTTCTCAACTCCGGCTATACATTAAAATCACCCAAGCAGCTTTTACGGCCTACAGCGCCCAAGTCTCCCCTGCCAAGAGATCCTGGGAGTCAGTCTGGGAAGTCAGTCTGGGAAGAGGTAGAATGGATCAGAGCACCAAAGTCCACCAATTCCTGACCCTTCCCAAACCAACACCCTGCAAGGTCCCCCTTTCAAAGCTTCCAGGTGCCTCTAAGGTATGGCCCAAGGTGAGAACAGCACTGTGCCAGGAGACCAGCTGTTCTCCAGGTGTGATCTATGACCCCTCAATTCCCATTCACCTGGGGATTCCTCATTAAAAATTAAGATTTAAACAATTATGCTTTAAATTAACTTTAAAATTAAGATTTAAAACCATACCGATTGGGCAGGCTCAGTGGCTCATGCCTGTAATCCTAGCACTCTGGGAGGCCAAGGCAAGTGGATTGCCTGAGCTCACAGGTTCAAGATCAGCTTCAGCCAGAGCAAGACCCCTGCCTCTAAAAAAAAATAGCTGGGCATTGTGGCGGGCGCTGTTGTCCCAGGAGGGACTCGGGAGGCTGAGGCAAGAAAATTGCTTAAGCCCAAGAATTTGAGGTTACTGTGAGCTGTTACACCATGGCATTCTACCCAGGGTGACAAAGTGAGACTCTATCTCAAAAAAAAAAGAAAATGATGATTGAGGTGGCATCTATGGCTCAGTGAGTAGGGCACCGGCCCAATATACCGAGGGTGACAGGTTTAAACATGGCCCCAGCCGAAATGCAACAAAAAAATAGCAGGGTGTTGTGGCGGATGCCTGTAGTCCCAGCTACTCAGGAGGCTGAGGCAAGAGAATCGCCTAAGCCCAAGAGCTGGAGGTTGCTGTGAGCTATGACGCCACGGCACTCGACCGAGGCAACAAAGTAAGACTCCGTCTCAAAAAAAAATAGATGATGCTAGGGCCCCACCACCAGAGATTCTGATTTAAATGGTTTGGGGTGTAGCCTGGGCATCAGGAGTTTTTTGGAACTCCCCAGGAAATTATACTGTGTAGCCAAAGGTTGAGATCAACTGCTGATAAAAAGAGATTTCCCAACTCGGTGTCCAACCACTGAGTTGGCACCTCGGATGACACATTATCATCCAGTAGGGCTCGAGAATCTCCATCTGTTTAACAAGCTCTCTACATGATCCTCATGCAGCTGAAATGTGAGAGCTGCTGGACTAAACACTCTGAGTCTTCTCTGACTTTCTATGAGAAGATAGCACTTTCTTCCATCTCAAATGGCTAAACAACTTAGGTGCCCCGGGCCAATAAGACATCGGTTCCATCATGGCCCTGGGTTTCAAGCTTAGACAAAGGCTTCCTTACCCGGCTGTCCAGCTCTGGGGGGAACTTGGTCTGGAACTGACAGATAGTCCCATCGCTGTAGTCTCTCTGGATAAAGACCTTGGTGGCCAGTGAGGCACTTCGCCGGAGCTCCTGCAGATTGTGGACCTGAGAAGATGTACAGGAGACATGCGCGGAGAGTGACAGTCCATCTTGTTCTATCTGAAACTGAGGGATTTCCCAGAATGTGCATCTTTCAACACTAAAGCCAGAAAAGTTCTCAGCATACAAGGATGAGCTGGCCACACTGCAAGTGTGCCAGGAAGGCCAGGAAAAGCAGACTCGGGTTTACCCAAGAAGTTGCCTTGAGCTATCCCAGAAAGATTTTTTAAAAGCCAAAGCTGAGCCACAATGAGAGGTTCTAGAAACACCAATAGAGCCAAACTTCAAGTTTTACCAAGAGGAATGAGACCTCCTGGCGGCCAACCCACACTCTTCTCCTAATCAATTCTCTCTCTCACACACCCACACATGCGCAGTGGGACCTTTCATGCTTTCATTTATTTATTCACCAAGTACCAAGTGTTCTCAAATCATGAAGCCCCATGCTTGCGTGCTTGGGGAACTCAGCACTGAACAAGACTGAACCCTGCTAAGTGGATCTTGCGACTCAGTGTGGGGCAGAGACCACGTGGGACAGAGAAGTACCTGATGTGCCCCTGAACTCAGAGATTGGCCAGAGAGCACCACACATGCTTTCCATATCCAGCACTTATCACTGCAGGAGAGAAAGGGCCACGAGCATCCACACTTCCCCAGAGAAAAGTGTGGATGAAGTAAACTAAGGCCAGAAACTGAAATAGCCTTCCCCAGCAGGAAAGGGGGGGGGTGTTTCTGTCCCTGGGGCACACCTGTGGAGTTGACATTGAAATAGACTCTGCCATTTGAGGACATGGACTCAAATCCACAGAAGAACAAGACCCTTTTCTTCCACTTCTCCAGCCTATCTCCTGCATTCGAGACAAGCAACACACCCAACATGAGAACCACATGGAGACCAGGCCCCAGAGGCAGAGTGAACAGCCAGTCCATCCTGCGTAATTGAGCTGAATCCGTTCAGTCATTCTGTTCATTTATAGAGTCCCCGCTAGTGCCAGGCTGTGGAGGTGCCGAGCAAGACAGACTGTGAGCTCCAAGAGGAAGACAAGTAAATATATAATGAATTAGACAGTGATAAATGCTACAGAGAAGTAGCATCTTACCCAGAAATACTCAGAAAAGGCTTCCTGAAGCCTGTGCTGGGCGATGAGGAAAGATACTGGTGGAGGGCAGGCAGGAAAAGGAGAGAGGGAGCAAAAAACAACCAGACAAAGGAAGCTTGTGCAGAGTAAGGAAGACAGTATAGCACGTGGTCTACTCTAATGGCTTGAGGCAGATTTCAGCAAAACTGGAGCTGGTTTGCAGATTAGATAAGAGCAGTGGGAGATGAGAGGAGGCAAGGTCAGATCCCAAGGAGCTGGAAGGGCTTCTTCAAGATGGAAGATACTTAAACTTGCTTAAAAGCTAGGGGAAAGAATAAAGAAAGAGAGAAAGGTTGTTGATATGATAGAAGGAGGGTGCAGTGCTCACACCTGTAATCCTAGGATTCTGGGAGGCCAGTGTGGAAGGATCACTTGAGGCCAGGAGTTTGAGACCAGCCTGACCAAGACTGAGACCCCCATCTCTACAAAAAAATGGGAAAAATAGCTAGGCATTGTGGTGGGCACTTGGAATCCAGCTACTTGAGAGGTTGAGGCAGGAGGATTACTCAAGCCCAGGAGTTGATAACAGAGATACACAGATACAGTTACCTATGATGCCACCATTGTACTAGGGCCAGTTGAGCAGAGTGAGACACTGTCTCAAGAGAAAAAAAAAAAGGAAAAAGTAGAAGGGGCAGATTGTTGATGGATCAAGGTCCTGAAAAGGTGGGAATCTATGAACACTGTATGCAACCTTCCTAAATCCAGGTAAACCTTGCTCTGTATAAGAAATGTGATCCCAAAATATTGTGATTGAATTAAATAATGTATAAGTACCCCTCTAGCCTTACTATCCCTTGATTTGTCTAATCAAGGTTTTCATTGAGGAGATCCCCTCAACATCTCCTTGGATCTTATGGTAACTTCTAGAAATAAAGAATGCTTTGATAATATAAACACACTAATTGCGAATGTGTCTGCTCTGTCTGGTTAAGGTTTTATAGTGTTGTATTTTCAAAGGAAAAGGAAGGGGCTATGACCATCCTTTGCCCTTCTAAAACCAACTTACAAGAGCCAGTCAATCCTGTGGATGGGCTTCCTTAGTGTTAGAAGGATCATTCCAGAAGTTTTGTGGGAAGTGGTCAAGACTGGGGTAAGGGGCCAGTTGAGGGGATGATACTCTTTGTAGCAATCCAAGGGAAAACTAAAGTGGTCTAAAGAAAACTGGTGATGAGAACATAAAGAAAGGGAAGAAACAGTGCTTCGGCCATTCTGAAATGAACTCAGCTTCCTACCCTCTGGCATCGTCCTTTGTCTGTGCCTGAATACACATACATTCTACCATGAAGGCTTGCATTTTACTGACTAACTGGCTGCTGAACAAAGCCATTTCTTCTTACTTCTAGGCACACAGCTAAGTCCCAGCCTCCTTAGCAGCTAGGTGTATCCATATGACTGAGTGAAATGTGACTACAAGTGATGAATGCCAGGTATAACCTTGACTCATAAAGATGTGCCATTCTCCCTGATCTTTCTCCTTCCCTGGAAGCCAGCAGAGTCATGTGTTGAAGACAGAGGCGCCACAGTTGGCAAGAGCCTGAGTCCCTGAATCACTGCCTGGAAAAGACACGTCTCCTTATCAGGAACACTTGTCTGGGACTCTAATAAGTAGGAAACAAACTTCTAGCATATTAAGCTATTAAGGTTTTAGGATGCTACCTTACTTAATACTGTCCCATTTCCTGCTGGCTTTGATCCATGGGTTCTCAAGTGGTCAGAGTGGGAAGGGCCAACACCCTTTCAAACCTCAATAATTTCCAGCCTTAGAATACAGTCTAGGTTCTGGGTGACTAGAGATCCACTGCTTTCCCTGGAAAGTGTTTTTGGGGTCTTGAAGAGATGCTAGAAGATGGTATCAGATACCCTTTATATGACAGAGCCATTGTCTTCCAGACCTACATAAATACACAGATTACAGACTCATCTGTAGTTCGTGAAGAGCAAGATTCAAGGCAAGGAAGGTTTTCTGGCTCTCTCCATCCATGGTGGCTCAGGTGTGAAGTACCAAGCAGCCCTGGTAGAAAGATGACCCACTGACCTGGAACTAGGAAACTTGACCCTAGGCTACATGACCCTGGGAAAGTCTTCCCTTTTCTGGGCCTTCATTTATTCAACTGGAAACTAAAAATTTGGAAATATATAATCACCAAATCCCTTCCAGCTCTGACATAGGGGCTTTATCGGGTATTATGAACACAAATGTTTATAGGGGCTAAGCAGTAAGTGGGCCAGGTGGGGCTTGAGGCTAGTCAGAGAATGGGCGCCCTGTCTGATCATCGCCATTTGAGAACATGTACCCAGGTGCCAGCACTTGTAATTTTTCAAGAGAAGTTACAAATCCAGATTTTCTTAACATTCTAAAATTTCATTCTAAAATGTTTGCAATACATCCTAAAAATTTATAAGCACTGAGAAGACCCAAAAAGGCATATTTATGGATCAGACTTGTTTCTAGAGCTACCAGTTAGGACCTCAGAATAAAGAATCCCATGGAGCCAGAAGCCAGGCTGCAGGTCACTTGCCATCTACTTTTTGGAAGCAGGTGGGGATTTTCAGCAGAGATTCATGATGTTCAGAAATCTGCCAGGAGGATCCCAAAACCTAGGCACTCCTCTCTCTGAGGCTGTAGTTCCTGGTCCTCCCCTGGCCCAGAGACCTAACCTTCTCCCCACTTCTCACTTTCCCAATCCTGCCCCTCTCGCATCGCCAGCCCCTGGCCTGCTAGAAGCTAAGTAAGTACAGGACCAAGAGGCATTTCATAAAGAAGAAAATTGGTGTTAGACCCTTGGGTACGAATTTTAAAACTGCGGTGTGACAAGGAAGAGGGGGCTACCTGCAGAGTGGGTACCACAGGTGACACATTTAGGGCCTGTCCACTAATGATCACTAGACTGGGCTAGGGAGAAACACACAGTGGGGTGCAAGGGAGCACCCCAGGCCTAGGCTGCCCAAGAACAACAGGTGGTACCACCTGGCCCAGATCGCTATCCTCTTTAAGAAACCATTTCATTTCATGAAATCAGTGGCATGTGAGAAAAAAAAAAAACAACCTCTCATTCTATAGGATACATGTGAGGCCCGACACAGGAATCAGGGGTTCTGCTGATGTGCCCTCCCTCTCCTCCCTGGCTGGGGTGTGGAAGATGGGGTATGAGAGTTACAGGCAGCTGGCTTGTGTCTAAGGATGAAAAACTGAGGACAAGACCTTCCTTTTTATCAGCCTACACCAGCATCCAAGCCCAACCCATTGTCTGCTTTTTGTTAATTCCATACCTTAAAGATCAAACCTCCAAATGTTCTACTTGGACAAGGCTACTTGGTCCATTTTGGTTAGAGACCAGACTCTACCACTTGAAGGAGCCCTTCCCAGCCAGACACTTCCCAGTTGTCCTTGGCCATCTGGTCTGTGTCTTGGGGCAGACTCAGCTCCCAGTGACACACATTTGTAGAGATTTGCTACTCAGGAAATGGGCTCATTGCAGCTTTCCTAATGAGGTCAGGCTTCATCCCTCCTCTGAGGTCCTAGCACACACCCCTCCACTAATGCTAAATCCTAACCAGAAATTAGGGAGCAGAAAAAATCAGATTTCTATCCAGGGATATCTCTGATTCTGGCATATTCATTCTCTCTCTCTCTCTCTCTCTCTCTCTCTCTCTCTCTCTCTCTCTCTCCCCCTACCCCTCCTTTCTTCTCTCCTTTCAGTATACCTTCTGGTGGAGGTGAGGACTTCCTACTCAGAATCCTAATGAACGGCCATGGGAACTTGGAGTGAGGTTTTCTTCCTTCCAACAGGTTTATCCTGATAATCTCAACTCAATCTTGATAGTAAAAACAGCCTTGGGAGAATGACTCACTTCACAGCCCAGATAATGTGCCCGTCCTGTGCCTTGGCAGAGCTAAGGCCTCTTCAGTACTGACACAGAGTCGCCCGAGGCCGAATTGTGAAGGGGGAAATGTTTATCCTCAGCTCCCCTCTCTTATGGATATTCCTCTGTCCCTCCACCCTCAAACTGACCCAGCCAGGCCAGTCAGGGGGTCTGAGTCCCCACACTCCAACCCTCATGACTTCCTTTGCATCACTCCTCCCATCACAGCCTCAGGTCAAGATCCCAAGCACCCTTCTTTCTATTAGGCAACACACTCAGCTAAGTGAATACACTAGGCCTGGGTGCAGAATAAAAAACACTGGCCACAGAGGCAGAAGACTCAAGTGCTTATCCTGGCCCTGACACTTTTTAGCCACGTTTTTGTGCATAATGCACTCTAATTGCATCATCTGTAAAATGGGATAATGATACCTTCTTTGGCTCCTTCACAGAGATCAGGCAAGCTTCTACGCCTCAGTTGTCTCATCTGTTAATTGGGGATAATAACACCATCCTTGCCCACTTCACAGGGTTGCTCAAAGGCTTAAAAAAGATCACATGTGTGACAGTGCTTTGTACACAGAAAAGTACAGTACTCACAGAGGCATTATGAGCTGAGCCTCTCCCAGGGGAAGAGTCATGCATGCCTAACAGCAATCTCCTGGAAACACTGACTCAACCTGGAGATGTGAGCCTGCTGGTTGGAATCTGTGGACCACAGCAGACCTGAGAGGGAGATATACTAGGACAGATGGGCCTGTTGGAATCTGTCAGATCACATCACAGAGGCAGCCGCCTTCTGCCCACACTGCTGGCCCAGCTGAGCTCATGTAGCTGAAGTTCCCCCTTTCTGCCCAACACCAGCAGCCGTTGCTGCAGTCTGGCAGTCCTATCTGGAAGGTAACCAGCTCCTCGGCCATTTCTGCCTTTGTTCTTCCTGCTCTTCTCAGTGTCTTTGGCACTCTCTGAGAATTCTGCACTCCTCCACTCTAGAAGCCAAGCTCTAAGGGTCTGCCAAGAGCTTAACCCAACACTGGACCCTAGGGGAACAAGCCCTCCTCCTACCTAACCTGTGCCATGTCAGAAAGCTGAACAATGCCAAGCAACTGCACCTTGTTCTGTGGTGGAGACTTTAACAGAATAACAACAATAACACCTGGCATTGGTGTCACACTGCTCACCAGGATGCCCAGAGGCAATGAATAGAATTATTCAAAGGCCTCTGCTCTCCCCCTGGTTGTGCTCCTGCTGAACTGGAAACGGAGACACCACAAAGGAAGTCAACGTCAGAACTGGGGAGACCCTGGTGTCCTGGGTTCCACTTTGAAAATTGAAAGGAGGAAACTTTCAGCTCTGCTGCTGACATGCTGTGTGAGTATCAAATCAGTCCTCCCCTTTCCATGTTGGTTTTATCATGTATAAAGAGAGAACATAAAAGCTCCCATTTTCCTTATGAAATGAGGGGGAGGGGCAATCCATAGGGATAGAGGGAGTAATTCCTGATCTCAAGACTCTGGCCTTAGTTAATAAGTCCCTTAGTTCAGTCTTCAGGTCCTTGAAGGTGACACACCTATAGGCATTCCCGGAAGAAGACAGCACCTCCCACCAGGGGCAAGGGAAATTTGGACATACTGAGGCAAGAAGCCCAAATGGGGTGAAAAGGCAAGAAAGGGTGATATGCAAAAGTGGGAATTGGTGCAGCCAGCTTATTAAAACCAACCATTTGGGTTCTTGGCCTGAAGATGTCTTTGTTCCCTCCCTCCCCAAAGGAAATGTGGCTGTAGAGGTAAGTTTGTCATCCCTCCGCCCAGCTTTCGGGTTCAGAAGCTGGATAGCTGCACCGCATAGCAACAGCAGACAGCCGCCTTCCCTCCCCTTAACACGCGAGGACGCGCGTCTCCAATCCTCTGGGATCGGTTTCAGGACTTGCGTAGTCCAGAAGTGGAAACCCCAGCTCGGGGCCCCGGAGCAACCCCAGCACTAGTGCCAACAAGTGGCGCGGGGAGCTGGGGGGCCCAGGTGGGACATGGGGAAGATTGACAGGACAGAGGGCAAACAAGTCCTCCACCAAGAGCCCCCTCTTCCACCCTGCCACTCCACCCCCACCTCTTCCCTCGGACTCGACCAGGAGAGGCACCCCCTCCCACCCTTCGGCCCCCGCCTTTCCCTCCTGCCCCGCCGGCCCCTAGGGGACTTGTTCCCTCCGCACTCAGGCACTGCGGGAGCAGTGTTCTTGCCCCCTACCTCAGTGGCCATGTTCTGGGGCGCTGGCGGCTCCAGGGGTGCCACGGGGCCCGGCAAGGGGGGCTGTCCGCGGCGCTGAGTAGAAAAGCAGGTGAGCTGGCGGAGGCGAGAAGGGGCCCGGGGCGCTGTCCGCGGTGCTGCTGCGGACGCCGCGGGCCCGGGCGCAGGTGGGCTGCGGAGCCGTGGGCTAGGTCCCGGCCCCGGGCTCTGTGCTGTCCGCGGTGCTGATGCGGGCGCCGGGCCCGGGAGGCGAGGCCGCGCCCGAGGCTCCTCACGGCCCGATCGCCCGCTGCCGCCGCTCCTGCAGGCAACGGTCGGGTTTAGCTTTGACAGCGGCAGCGGCGGGGTGGGGGCGGCAGGGGGAGGAGGCGCCAGGCGCCTCCGCGGGCGGGGAGGGGGACGCCGCGGCCCCCAGACTCCCGCGCCCGCCGGAGAGGAGCCCCGCCCGGGCCACAGGCTCCGCTCCCGCCCCTCCCAGAGGCCCCGCCTCTCCTTCCTGCCTTCCTCCCGCCCCCCGCACCCCCCCTCGGCTGGGTAAGAGCGCCAGGAGCTCTGCGCTTGCTACCGTGGCCCCCAGGGACTTCCCACACCCGACCGAGACAGGGGCAGGAATTTTCTGGGGCAAAACACTCCAGCCTGCGAGGGCAGACGTCCCCGACCTGTTCGCAGGCCCCCAGGTGCGACCTCTTTACCTTTCCTACCACCCCGACACCCGATTCGAACCCCTCCCCCACCCTACTCCAGGCCGCCTCTTCACTGTTTTTTCTTTTCTTTCTCTCCCGTTTCCTCTCTGCTCGCTCCCCACACACACAGCCGGGCTTGCACGGACGGTCCCTCCTCTCCCTTCTCTGTCCTTTGCACTGCCTTGAACCCCATTAGCGAGACAATGACAGCTGCAGGATGCAGAAAATCATTTTCTTTCTTTATTTTTTAAAGTCATTTCCTTTCTTTAAATACGTGTCCGCATTTCATTCCCAGCCATACCCTGGGGTCCCTTCCTTCAGGCAGCTCCAGAATTGAAGCCATTCGTTCTCCTTGCGGCTCCTCCTGGCTCTGGCCCCCCCTCTTACTCATCCCTCTCCTCGGCAATCCTAGAGTTTATACACACACACAAGCCACGGCTGCCACCACCACTCAAAAACCACACGCAGAAGGTGCCAAGCTGGTATGCTCCCTCTCCCAAGGATGGCAAGACTGGCCCTGGTATTGCCTCCGCATTTTTTATATCACTCTTTCCAACCAAACGACCTAAGCTATTTGCTTAATAAACAAAAATAAAACACCAACACAGGCGCCTCTTTACACCTCTGTAATATGCCTGTAGTCTCTCTGGAGACCTGGGGGGCCTGGCTGATTCCTCTGCAGCTCACTGCTACGGGAGGGACAGTGGCAGGAGCCCACTCAGGAGCCCACTCAGACCATATGCTATACAGCCAGGTAGCAGAGGCCTGGGTTCCGGCCCAGCTTCTTCAGCTGTATGACCTTGGGCAAAGGTCTCATTTTTCTGAGCTCATGGCCTGCTCTGTAAAATATGAGATTGGACTTCCTAGACTATTTCTAGGGCTTTCCTTTTTTCCTTCAAACCTTTTATTTTGACATTTTTAAACATACAGAAAAGCTGAAAGAATAGTATAATAAACTATACTATCCACCTAGCTTCAATTGTTGACATGGCGCCACATTTGCATTATTGATAGATATAGAAACAAAGATATATTTTACTAGATTATTAGAAAGTGACAGACATTATCAGTATTTAACCATGCATCTCCTAAGAATAGGAGCAGTCTCCTACATACACACAGTATCATCCTCACACCTTTAAAGTTTCCATGTCATCTAAATTCTAGAAGAGTTGATTGTCCCTAAAGTACATTATTATCAATAATCCCCAGAAACTCCTACAGAATTAGGGGTTTATTTTTAATAGCTAACATTTACTGAGCACTTACTATGTGCCAGACCATATGCTATACACTTTGCATGTATTATTTATTACTAGTGATCTTTGAGTTAAATGCTCTTGTTATCTTTTTTCTTATTTCCACTTTACAAATAAGGGAACTGAGTAAATTGCCCAAAGTCACATGGCTTGTGAGAAACGGAGGCAAAATTCCAACATAAGCGATCAAGCTCCAGAGCCTGTGGAGTTGATCCCCTGAACTGTATTGCCTCTCTCTTATGAACTATGAACTGACAGAGTGGTAACCACATCTCATTTCATTACACCCTACAGTTCCACATATGATTTGGCAGCATGGAGCAAACAGAATATGTGTAAATCCCATAGCAGTCACTGATTATAAAGGAACACATAGTCTGATGATCTTCATATCCACCTCACAGTTCCTCCCACTTGATTATGATCATATTAATTTGACAATCATCTGGAAACTACTCTCTTCACTTGATGACTAGAGATCTGGATGAGGCCATTCAACAAATTCATACATTCAATGTATATTTGTCACACACCTCCTAAGTATTACATGCTATTCTAGGAGTTTGGGATACAGCCATAAGTAAAAACACAAAGATGCTATTCTTCTTGGACTTACATAATAATAATTATGGGGTGACAACCCATAGCATAAGCAAATATGTATAAAATATGTCAAATTATGACTTCTGTCCAGAATCAGTTCTTGGGCAACTTTTCTGGTTGCCCACAGTGGTGCCTAGAAACAAACATGAGGCATGTTAAGGAGATTGAGATTGACAGAGGGCATTTATTTTAGAAAGAATAGTCAAGGAAAAGCTTTCTAATAACGTTAGATTTGGGAAGAGGCCTGAAGGGAAAAATAGAGCTAGACACATAGATACCCGGAGGAAGTGGGAGGAAGTAGAGAGGACAGAGTCCAAGGCCCTTGAGGCAGGCGCGGGCTTGTCATGTTCAGGCAGGGAGACCAGTGCCAGTAGACTAGAGCAAGCAAGGGGAAGAGAGACAGAAGTTGGACCAGAGAGGCGGCAGGAATCAGGTCTTGTAGCATCTTATAGGCCCTGATAAGAACTGTCAGTTTTGCTCATAGACTGAGATGGCAAGCCTCAGAAGGCTTAGAGTGGAGACACGACATTATCCATTGCAGTTTTTTAAATATTACTCAGGGTGCTAGGGTTGGAAGGGAGGCAAGGCTAGAAGCTGTGAAACCAGTTAGGAGGTGGTTAGAGTAATCCAGGCTTAGAAGATGTGCTGGTGGCTTAGAATAGAGAAGGTGGTGAGAAGTGGCCGATTCTAGATATCATTTGAAGGTGATGCTGACTGGATCTGCTGATGGGTTGGATGTGTGGTGTGAAAGAAGATGCTCAATGATGACTCTAATTGTTGAGGTCTGAGCCATTGGAAGAAAGGAGTTGCTGTTTACTGAGGGGGAAGACTAAGGCGTAGGTAGTCTTCCCATCCTGGTATCAATCCTGAAGAGACAGAGTACGCAGCAACTGGGGTGTATTCAGATGATATAGGTTTGAAGTTTTGTGTGCATACTAAAAGCAGTGCAGTAGACAGCGGGGATTTAGAGGAAGAGGGGGTTGGAGATAAAACCTCAGGACCCACCAGTATGTGGATGGTATTTAAAACCATGGGACTAGATGATACCATCTAGGGAGTGAGCATAACTAGAAAAGTTGTCCAAGAACTGATTCTGGACACTTTGTTACTTAAAGGTGAGAAGACAAAGGGCGATGGAGAAGAGTGACCAGTGAAGTGGGAGGAGACCCAAGAGAGGTGGGGTCCTGAAGCCAAGAAGGCTGGGTTGAGAACCTTGCCCGCTGTGTTGAATGCTGCTCACAGGTAGAATAAGAGGAGGACCCAGAAGCAACCATTGGAATTGGCAGCAAGAAGGTCACCAGTGACTCTGATAAGAGCTACTGTAGCGGGTGGAGATGAGATACTGATTAAAGTGAGTGTGAGAGTTAGATCGGAGGAGAAAAAGTAGAGATAGAGGCATTCCACTGTAAACAGGGGCAAAGACTAGTAAGGGAGAAGGGGAAGGGAGGGAGGTCCTTTTTAAGGTGGGAGACATTAGGGGATGTTTGTGTGCTGATAGAAATAGTCTAGTAGAGAGGGAAACACTAATGGTTCAGAAAAGAGAAAGTTAATTGCAAGAGCAAGCCTTTAATAGGTCAGCAGAGAATGGGATCCAGGGCAAACACAGAGGGGATGGTTTTGAAAAGGAGCACTGATAATTTTCCACATGGAGGTGAAAGCAACATGGTAAATGGCCACATATGTAAGCTGGCTAGGAGATTTTATCCTGTAAAGAAAAACCTGAGCTCCCTCTTGCTCCATTTGCATCCTGACTGCTTAACAAGTACATTCAACCAGTACGCCCAGAAATCTCTAGTTATGCTCACTCCCTAGAGGGTGTCATAGCATGGTGCTGGACTTTCCTATGTAGCCCAAAGAATTGTTCCCATTGACATCACAAGTCTAGGACAGCTTTGAGATCATCCACATAAGACAAATGATCCCTTTTAATGCCCAGCTCCTTGGAGGGGGAAGAGACTTTTAACAGTCTCAGCCTTTTCTCCTACATCACTTCAGGGTTGCTATAACAGTCTTGACAGACCTCAAGGCATCCGAGCAGAAGCCATGGAGAGACATCCACACTCTCATACTGGGAGGACAGTCTCATACTGTGCTGACCCAAGGCTGTGTCGGGTGCTGGAGGATGGGATGTCCCCGCAGTCTAGTCATTTGGACTTTAACTCCTGTATTTGAGGCAGAAAGGCCTTTGAGATTTAATCTGACTAATCATCATTATCCAGCTGCCTTGGGACAACCCAGTTCTGTGCAAGAGCCTAGCTCTTTGATGTTCTTTGCCATAAATTAATGAGCTCACCCACAAAATAACATCAAAGAAGATCCACTAACTAATTTGCTGTTATCATCCTCCAATCTGTGGCCGCATTGGAAAGCATCCCAAAAAAGGACCACAGTCAGAAAAAGAAACCAACTGAAAGATTTGGAAATAATGATATCTGGACAGAGATGAGAGAAGAATGAACTTCAGCAGACTGCAGAGGAGCCTGGGAAAGAGCTAGCAAACCTCAGGGAAATGAAGAAAAAGCAGGGGAGACAGGATTCTCAGCACTTGGGTCTTGACAGAAAACAACTGCATGAATGCTTGAGGGGGAAACTGTGGTCTGGAAGGTCTTAAATGGTATCATCTCACAGCATGCTGCGGAGACTACGAGGAAGTGTGTGGTAGGAAACAGTGTCTCAGGACAGACGACATGGGTTTCCACCTCTGCCCCTGCAGTTTACTGCGTGATCGTTAGCGAGTCTCAATCTCTCTGAGCCTCAGTACTCTGCTCCGTAAAATGGTGGCAAATCATTCTCCCATCCCAGATAAGATCCATCCAAATATGGGAGGCTTCCTAGATGTTACCTGACTCTTTCAAATCTGGTCTTTTAAGAGGAGAACAGGAAAAGATTTATGGAGATGCCTTGCTGGAGATCTTTCCATACTGACATTTCTTCCAGGCCCACCAGGATTTCCTAAAACACAGACAAGATATCAGCAAACATACTCCATTTTACTCGGTGAAGCAGTTATTGAACATCGACTGGGTGGGTTCAATGACCATGGGATGTTTTCAACCCTCCAAGGACACCAAAATGTAATCAAATCATGAACAGGGTCTGTGATAAGTGCTAAGGTGGTGACAGATTCCTCGGGGTTGGAAACCTAGAAAGGTTTTACAAACTACATGACATTTGAGCTTGGCCTTCACAGATTAGTGTCAGATCCCCAGATCGTGGATAAAGGGATATGGTGGGCAAAAGCAAGAAGGCACAATGGTGCCTGGAAACACAGAACCTCTGGAGCCTCAAACTCAAGAAGGCAGTTGCCAAGCAGAAACAGAGACAACTGCAAAGGCCCCAGAAACATGAATGAATGGAGGGGACCCACTCTAAACATAGTACCAGAGCAGGCAGGCAGACCATGACACATGTCTGGAAGTGCAGTCACTAGGAGGTGACTAAGCTAAAGCAGGGTTGCTTCCCTTTAACTTCATTCATAGTCTCTCTCTCTCTCTCTCTCTCTCACAGGGTTCTATAAATAGATTCACAGATACCCCAGGAGAGACTGAGATACTGAGATGATATCAGGGGACTATTAGCCAAAATGTTTACCTGTTGTTACAATAGCCACTGTGCTAGAGGCCAGACAGAACACCAGTGGGACCTCTGTCCTATGGAGCAGCAATCCTCAGTGACTGACTACGGGCCCTCACTTCCATACCAAACAAACTGGCAACAAATTCACCAATCACTTCAAACCACAGCCAACCAGGGAAAGACTGCAAGGCTTCTGGCTAAATTAAGGAAATTACTTCAGGAAGTAAATAGGCATGAGCACAAAGGGTAACAGGTGCTTATGAAGCATCATTAATGATGACAGCCAAAAGGGATCACAAAGTTCAAAACAATTTCAGCTGCAAAATCCTTTGTTGAAACAAATCTCATGTGGAAGTCAGCATATAAAATAAATAAAAGAAAGTGGGTTTGGGTGGAGGGAGACAGAACTTGCCTGCTCTGCTTCCCCTTCCCTCCCTGCAGAAGCCCCCAAGGCACCTCCCCTCACCGTGCACCTTCTAGGGCTCAGCAGAATTTTTTGTAATTCATCAAAATAACAATGACTATGATTTTAAAAATTCAAATATACAGAAACAATGGTTTTAATATTAAGGCAGGAGTCCACCTCTAATTTTGTCCTGCATCTTCCTACCCTGTCTTTTTCCGGTATAATAAATGACTTTTTACTCTTTTACTGGTCACTGTTTTAAAGTTCTTCTGATAGTTATCTTTACCCTGTTTAGTGTTAGGGCTGTACTTCTATTTTATTGATTTATTAGCGTTAGAAACCTCGTCCTATTTTCTACACTGATAGAAGAGAACTTGGGTCACATTGTTACCCTCACCTCCCAGTATAGTTACATCACTATTTGAGCTTAATTTTTATTTTTATCAAAGTAACACATGCAAATGGTTTAAAATTCTAATCAGGGACAAAAGGCTTTTGCAGGTAGTGAAAAGCAGAAGCCACGTACTATCTCTTCCTTCCCTCCTGTCCTTCGCTTCCTCTTTCCCACTCAGGTCGCTTGGCGTGGGGGAAAGAGATCTCTATTTAGTTTCCTTTCTTGTTCTTTTTCTATAGCACTTATAACCTTTTCTAGGAATCTATATAATTTACTCATTATGATGTCTTCTGTTGTCTTGCCTGCTAAATTATAACCTTGGGTAAGGATCTTTATTATGTTCATTGATGTATCTCAAATGCCCAGAATAATGTCTGGCTCAATAAATATTTGCCAAATTAATTAAAGCAGAAATCTCTGGAAAGGGAGCTTCTTTGAGATACTGTTTTACATCCTATTTGCTCCATGAGAAGGAGTAGAAATGAAAATTTCATTTTGTGGGTGATACAAAATGATTCTGGACATTGGGAGTAGTGCCATAATAGATAAAGACCTCAGTTCAGACCCGGGTTTTGGCTTTGCATGTCTGGACAAGGTCATCCAGTTGCCTGGGAAAGATGGTAGCTATTTGCTTAGCTTGATAGGGCCTGGGAAGGAAATAAAAGTTAAGGAAGTGACCTTTGCCAACCCCACTCTCCTGACGACAGCTCCTGCTGTGGCACAGAGAGGCAGAGGTGCTTCCTCGAGGGGTAACCCAGTCACCAGGGACTCCGAAGCTGGAAACCCTTAGCCACGAGCTGAGATCAAGCATCTCCTATGTTCCAGGCACTGCTCTGGACACTGGTGGGAAGGAGAGAACACTGCGCTACCCCCGACCCCAGCACTGTGAGTACCACGTTGCAGGTGCGTCCTCAAGTCCATCAGTGCCGGGAAGCCTTTCCTGAAACACCATACTCCCGAACACTGTGCTTTCCAGGCACCTCTCTACAGCTCCTAGCTTACCATGCTCTTCCCCGTCAACTCTACAGAGCTTTTGGAACCTGACCATTGGCCAGGTCATAGGGCAGGTTCCAGTGATTGGAACATTTCCACAGTCCTCCGAGTTCTACCAGCTGTCTCACCATTCCCTACCTCCATATTGTCCTCTGGGCCCTCTGATGTTCCCACCACCCTCCTCACCCAGGCCACAATCCCTGGGGCTCCTGACTTTCCTGGGCCCAGCATATCCAGGCCCCGCCTGGACCCACAGCTCCTTCCCATCACACTCCCACACACTCTGCAGGCAGCTACAGCTGGGAAGGCCTTTATTAATATCTTTCTGTCCCTCAAAGGTGCCATGGTCTTTCTCACTTCTGAACCTTCCTGTGTGGTTTACCTGGAACATTTCCTCCTCTTCACCGGCCTCTTCCCCTGGATAAATCTTTTGGGGATTCAACTTACAATTTACTTCTTCGGGGAAGGTTCCCCTGGCACTTTAACCTTGGGTAGGTGAGCACCCTATACTTTCCCTACAATAACAATCAGACTTTCTAGTATTTACTTGTTTGTCTTCCTATTAGACCATAAGCCCCTTATGGGCAAACTTTGTCTCCTTAACTGCATTTCCAGTGCCTAGAACAGTACCTGGAACATAGTAAATGCTCACTTAGTATCTCTACAAACATATGGGTTGTCATGGGAAGGGGAACACCTCCATTCAGTCCCTCAGGCTTATGCCCCAGGTCGGGAGAGGCACGTTCCAATCATAAAGGACTTTACAGTCTTTTGGGGGAAACCTGACTTATCTAATATGGCATAGTGAGCAACAGACAGGTGTCCCAGAGACCCATAGAGACAACAATAGTTATGGAAAAACTGAGTGCGGAGAAATCTCAGGGATCTGGTGGCTGGGGTCTCCCAAAGGACTGGTGATGGGTACTGAAGATGAGGGGTTTTCTGCTTAAAGAACAACCGTAGGAGCTGGACGCAGTGGCTCTCATCTGTAACCCTAGCACTCTGGGAGACAGAGGCAGGTGGATTGCTCGAGCTCGGGAATTTGAGACCAGCCTGAGATAGAGCAAGACCCACCTCTATTAAAACTAGAACACTAGCTGGGCATTGTGGTGGGGCCCCTGTAGGCCCAGCTACTTGGGAGGCTGAGGCAAGAGGATCACTCGAGCCCGAGTTTGAGGTTGCTGTGAGCTATGATGTTACGGCACTCTATCCAGGGTGACAGAGTGAAACTCTGTCTCAAAAAAGTAACAATAATAATAACAGGAAGTGTGGGTGAACAGGAAGCTGGAGGTAAAGGAAAGGGAAGGTCTCTCTGGAAACAGCAGCCCATGCTAGCTGATTGGAATGGTTTTGTCAAGAAAGAAGGCTGGAGCCATCAAAGCCAGGACCTGGTCACATGGGCAGTAGGAGCGTGTGAGGGAGACAAAGGAGCAAGGTGCACCAGGAGGAGCTCATCTGGGGCGTCTCAGGGATGGATTAGAAGGGAAAGGCTGAAGCAGGAAGGGGGGTAGGAAACTAGTCACTAGTCCAGGGCGTGGGGCATGGGGCACTGCCTAGGAATGAGGGCAAAGGGACAGAGAGATGCAAGAAACATTTCAACGAAATTGCCGGAGCGGCTGCTTCTGACTCAGTATCTGAGATGGAGAAGGGAGGGGTAGAAGAAGAGGATGCAGAACCTTCCGAACACCTTCATGGCTGGGAGATGCCATGGTCATAATCACAAAGGCAGATTAGGTTAACCCTGTCGCGTCAGATGTAAGGGGACAAGAGAAGCACCAGTGACATTTTAGGACTAAGGGGATAGTGTAATACACTGTAGGTAAAAATCTAGGAGGCTTCTCTATAAAAGTAACAGTTGATACCATTAGAATGAGTCGTTTGACTTTAGGAACAGGGTAAAGAAAGCTAAGAGAAAAGGACTTGATCACCTAGGCTTGGGCAAGATGGTGCAATTGAACTCTAAGACACCCTAATTCAAATCCCAGCTCTGAGCTGGGCACAGTGGCTCATGCCTATAATCCCAGCACTTTGGGACACTGAGGCAGGTAGATTGCTTGCGCTCAGGAGTTCAAGACCAGCCTGAGAAAGAGTGAGACCCTGTCTCTACTAAAAATAGGAAACCTAGCCAGGTACTGTGGCAGATGCCTGTATTCCCAGCTACGTGGGAGGCTGAGGCAAGAGGATCACTCAAGCCCAAGAGTTCAAGGTTGCTGTGAGCTGTAACACCATTGCAGTCTCCCCGGGCAACAGAGTGAGTTGCTCTATCTCAAAAAAGCAAAACAAAACAAAACAAATCCCAGCTGTATCACTTATCAATTCAATGACTTTGGCAAGTTAAATGCAAGTTGACCTCTCTGAGCCTAGGTTTTTACATTTATAAAGTGGTGACTAATACCTAAGTCTCAGGAGTTTTGTAGGGAGTAAGTAAAATGACCTCTAGAAAAGCTAAGTTCAGCTACTGTGCTACAGCAGGTGTTCAGCAAGGAGTAGTCAGTACAGGGAGAAAAAGAGGATGGAAGCTGGAGACCCCAGACCCTGGAACGTCACAGCAGCCCAGGGAGGGCCCTCCAGGAGGGTAGATGAACTGTGTCAGGTATTACAGGAAGTTCAGGAGGAACTAGATCGGCAGAAATTACTTTGCTGAATTGTCTTTAGAAAGTTCAATTTAGAGGAAAGGAATACAGAAGGAGTCAGTGAACAAAATAACAGGAAAAGCAAGAGACAGAAATTGATACAAAGGTACCCCATCAATCAGGATATGTGGACTACAAATTATCCTACTAACATCATCTGAGCAATAAAGACATTTAATTAACAAGACGTCTGCAGGGCAGCAGCTCCCAGCCTATTCCATCCTTTCTTTACATCCTGAGCCACACTGGCTTCTCATCCTCAGAATTAATTGCCTTATAGTTGCAGCATGGCAACTGCAGTTACAAACATCATGTTATCAAATATAAACTTCCAAGGCAGGAAGGGAGAAAACCTACCTCCTTGACTCAGGGAGATCAATCTTTCCAAGAAGGCTCCTAGCAGACATGCCGTGATAGCTCGTGGGCCAGAACTGGGTCCCAATGGCCTGTTCCAGTTGCACAGGTAGCCAGGAAGCTCCCTAGCATTTTCAGACTCCACAGGAGAAAAGAAACCAGATAGAAGAGGCTGAAAATAACCAGAGATTGGCTATGCAACCAACACGGTCTGCCACACTACTCATTTATACAAACACAAATGGGGGACCCTGAAGACAATGGGAGGAAGGAAAGGCTCATAGTCCTAAAGGAGAAAGGAAAGAGAGGCTCGAGCGAGGGGGAAGCTGTGCCCTTTTCTGCCACAGGCAAGAATGGTAGAAGACGGGCCTGGAAACAGACTCTTAAGAGGAGAGGGTCACCTCAACCTCAGCAAAGCCAAACAAAGGGCTGCTTTGGGGAATACCCCAGAAAATTGAGGGAGAACACAATGTGACACCACTATCTAAGTCAACAAAAATTAAAAAAGACACGATCGGGGCAGCACCTATGGCTCAGTGAGTAGGGCACCAGCCCCATATACCGAGGGTGGCGGGTTCCCAGACCTGGCCCTGGGCCAAACTGCAACAAAAAATAGCCGGGCGTTGTGACGGGTGCCTGTAGTCCCAGCTACCGGGGAGGCTAAGGCAAGAGGATAGCCTAAACCCAAGAGCTAAAGGTTGCTGTGAGCTGTGACACTACAGCACTCTACCATAGGCAATAAAGTGAGACTCTGTCTCTAAAAAAAAAGACACAATCATGCATTAGGACAGCCGGGAGCAGCATGAACATTCTCTGCTGCTGATGGGAGCACCAGCATGTCCACCACTTTGGAAAAGAATTTGGGCATCTTCCATAACCCAGCAATCCCACTCCTAGACATAAACCACTACAGTTGTGTGTCCAGCAACTCAAATATCCTGAGGCCAAAGAATCAGTGATTAAATCATGATCCACTACCATGATGGACTATGACAGCAGTAACAATATCCGTGCATCTCAGAAATATCGTACCGAATGAAAACAGCAAACGGCAGAATATATATACAGTGTGGCTACATTTATATCAAGTTCAAAAACATGCAAAAACTAAAACAATATGTTATTTAGTATACTGCATATAAAAAATAAGAGCAAAACTGCAAAGAAAAACTGAAAGAAGATAAAGACAAAATTCAAGACAGTGGTTAGGTCTAGGCAAAACTAGGAATCAGCAAGTACAGTCTCTAAGCAGGAAGGAAATGCTCTCATCCTTAAATTGAGTGGTGGGTGTGCAGGTGGTTGCTCTGTTCTTATATTTATACTTTACACAGATTCCAGGAATATTCTTTTGTACCCACTGAATAATTGATGAAAACAATTCACAAATAAAAAAAGAGAGAGAATCCAAGTGAGATGAAGGCACCTTCCCATTGTGTCACCAACTGGAACCTGCAGGGTTCCGACAACACAGACTCCAGACAGCTGTGGCTCAAGTCAGCCAGTTCTGCTGGAATAGGGAGAGCCCCACATTTGGAAGGAAGAGGGTTGGAGGACAGAGGTGAGATGGCAAGGGAACCAAGACATCAGATATTGTTCCTCAAGAAACTAGGGGTGAAATAAGGAGAAAAGAAAAGAATTGCTCCCTTTCTGGAGGGCTCTCTGTTTTCCAGAGATCTCACTGAAGCCTCCTGACCAGCTTAGGAAGGGGGGATTTCTATGTCCATTTCACAGAGGCTCACCTAAGTTAAGTCTCTTGCTTATGTCACACAGCGAGTCTATGGGAAGCCAGGCACTTGCAAACACACGTAAGCTCCTCGCCAGTCTGGGCTGCCTCCCTCCAGCCTAAGTGCACATACAGACCTTCCATCCATCTTTCCACTCAGCTAAGCCTTTCCTGCCTAGGGCTGGGCTGTCCAGAAGCCTACCTGCCCACATCTTTCCCTAGCAGAGTCCTTCCCACTATCCGGTCTCAGCTTCTCAGCTGCACAGAGGCCCCTAGTAACCACCCATTCCAGTTGGGCCCCTCTGTCACCCTCCTTCCTGGACTCTGGCCCTTGCCCCCCTTGCACTTCAACCAAACGTACTCATCTTTGCTTGTTTATTGTTGTGCCCCCCACACCAGGACATCAGTTCCTTAAAGGCAGGGACTACATGCCTCTGTGGTTTACCTAGCAACCCTGCTGTCAGATCTAGGCTGGCATAGGACAGGTGCTTAATAAACGTTTATTGAATGAATAAAAAGCTGAACCAGGGTAGTGAAAGGAGGCTGAGAGGAGAGACATGCAGACAAATTCAGACCAATGTCAATGCTCAGAGAGGGCTTTATCCACGCCCTCTGTGCCCAGGAGGGCACTTAGTAAGCCCCCTGTCCCCTCAGCTCTGGGAGCTCAGGAAGGGAGAAGACCTTCCAGAAGGCCCTAGGATTGGCAGTCTGGGCACACCTGTGCCCAGTAGGGACGCTCCCTCCCTCCATCTGCTCCTGAGATCTTCCGGATTGCAGCACTGAGTTCTTGGCAGCCACCACTCCAGAAATACATCCTGAAATTGGAGGAAGTTCAGAGATGAAATATCTGAAACAATGCAGGGACAGGGTAAATGGAAAAATTAAAACACATGAAAAGACCAACACTCTGGGCTTTGCCAAGTTAAGCAGAATAGGATAATTGTGTCAAGGCTCTAAGGGGTGTGAAGGCCTTTGAGGGAAGGGGAGTATTGGGGATGACATGAGAGGGTATAATTAGCTGAAATAGAATAAGATGAATCCCTGGGAATTTTAGGCTTAGTGGCAGGAACCATTTCCTCCCAGCAAAAGCTCTGAGGTTGGGCAGCAGTTTCCTAACGGAAGGAGTAGGCTGCCACACCGATGACACTTAAGCCTATCTTAAGTCAAACCTGGAGACTCTTCAAGACCTTGAGCAACTCAAACCTGGCTCAACATCCCAGGGCCTCAGTTTCTGCATCTTTGAAATAGCAACACCACCACCTGTACTAGAGGTTATCGGATTAAAAATGGATTAAAAGTGAAAATGTATGTAAGTTCTTGTCATGATTCCAAGTAAATAGAACACTCTAAGTGTCAACCATGGAGACACTTTTGGATTTTGCTGGGATCTCTGGTCCATGCTAGAAGGACACAACTGGATCCTCGGAATGCTGAGGCTTTGATTGGCTCTGAGGCGCAACTTCCCTCAGGAGGCTCTAAAACAAACATCACAGCCCCCAGCAGGGTGAGATTTCTGGGAGCTGGAACCTCTCAGCAGGAGAGGCTGGGTGGGCAGGTGTCACATCTCCTTATCCTTTATTTTAAAGGCAGGAGAAACCACCCAAACTCCAGCCTTTTGCTGGCACAATGGACACCAGGACATCTGGCCTTGGGACCCGTGCCTTTGTCCTCTCCAGCCAGACCCTACCAGAAAGATGAGGGTTTGTCTGTGAGTATCTGCACAAGGACAGGTTTGTAGAAGGGCCTTAGTTTAAAAGCACCTGTTAAGATTTCAGAGCTGGATTGGGGAAGCAAGAGCCTGGCGGAGCAGGATGACAAGCGTGGGAGGAAGCCAGGCTGGCAGAGAAGCTGGGCCTGTGTGCTCTGGTGGGATACAGGCGATCTCTGGTTCGTTGACTGTGGCCGCTGAAACTGACTTGGCTCCCACATTTCTTAGAATGAAAATTGGGTGGCCTGCAGCCAACAATTAATGCATACGGAGCCAGTGTCATAAAGGGCAGTACCTATGACTCAGTGAGTAGAGCGCCAGACCCATATACGGAGAGTGGTGGATTCAAACCCAGCCCCAGCCAAACTGCAACAAAAAAATAGCCAGGCGTTGTTGCAGGTGCCTGTAGTCCCAGCTACTCGGGAGGCTGAGGCAAGGGAATCGCCTAAGCCCAGGAGTCGGAGGTTGCTGTGAGCTGTGTGAAGCCACGGCACTCTACCGAGGGTTAATAAGTGAGACTCTATAGTCTCACTTTGCAGCCCATTTTAACCAGCAAGGGCTGGAGGAAAGCATTCCAGGCTATATAAAGTGGCAAGTTCCTATAATTGGCTTATTTGGAATCAGAGACCACCTGATCCTCACCAGCCCCTGTGGTATCAATGGCTCCTTGTGACCGTCTAAACTGATCTGGTATGGGGATGTGGGTCAGGATGCAGATGCCAGGAGTGACAGAGGGGCTTCCTGCGGGCTCACCAGCATGCTGGCTGTCCTAGCTGATGGGGTGCAGCAGACCAAGCACTGGATGGGGACTCAGGAAACCCAGGTTTGAATCCCAGCTGGGTCTTTTACTAGCTGTGTGACATATGACAGGTCACAGGCCCTCTCTGGACCTTAGGTTCTACATCACTGATGGGCACAGAGTTAGAGGGGCAGGCCGAGATTTGCAAACTCTCCTGCCTTTCAGCTGCTCACGTGTGTCTGGTTTTCTCTCCCCCATTTTCGTCACTTCGTACACAAGACAGCAAGAAGTAGGGATCCTCGAGAGGCCTGTGGGAAACCGGCAGTGCCAAAGCATCTGCTGAACACAATGGTCAAGGGTCCCCCACGGGCCCCGGCATGGCCACTTCCTCAGAGCCCCGTCTGCCCTGACAGAAAGAACCTCAGGGGGGCGGGGGGGGGCAGGTTCTGCACAAACAGCCATAACCACATGTGGGGCCCAGGGACAAGGGTCTTGCCTTAGACCCAGGGCAGGTTCCAGGGGACCAGCTGCCTCCTGAATCGCTCTGGACAGGCCTGGAGTAGCTGGACACTGCCAACAGCTCAGCACTCAGCAGGAAGGAGCCCTGACCGCTTCCCTTCAGGAAGCCCTTACTCAGGGCCAGGTTCTAAGCTGAGGGCCTCAGGGAATCTTCCTACTTCATCCTCACAGCCACCTGAGGAGGGGTGGCACCTTTGCTATACCCATTTTACAGGTGGGCAAGCAACCTGCCCAAGTTGACACAGCTAAGTAATACTGTCAAGATTCCAACCCCGTCCATGTGGCACCCAATCTTGTCTTCTTTCCAGTGAGTCTCCACTCCCCTAGCGGGAATTCAGAGACTGAAGGCCAGCCTGCTCCCAAATTCCACCCCTGCCAACCTGCAGTTCCACTAGCCACACCTCAGAATTAAAGCATCATGTCTCTGAAGGTCCCAGAGGGGACAGAATAAATGGGGAGTGCATGGGACTGCCAGCCACTCCAACAGGGCAGGCAACGAGCAAATAGGGTGCGGACCCACAAGGTTTGTATGTGGCTCGGGGTATCGGGAGGTGAAGGGGTCTGAAGGCACTCGAGGGTGGCTCCAGGAGGTGCTCCTGAAGAAAGAGGAGCCCGGCCCAAAAGAGTGACCGAGGGACAGCAGTACCTTCCTCCCATGCTTGGGTGCAGCCCAGCGATCTAGAAAGAGCAGCTCCCCAGGCGGGGGTGCACAAGGCCAGAGAGGTTCTGGAGAGAAGGCTTCTGAGTGGCTTCCAGGTGCACTGGGAAGACTGCAGCTGGGGCCCTGCTCCCGGGATTCAAATCAGGCCCCGGGTGCCAGGACTCCAGAGCCTGGGCTGCTTTGGGAACTGGGGATATTCCTGCAGAACAAGATGGCACATGGGCTACCAGCCACCAGGAAGGGAGCCCAGAGCAAAGGCAATGCGTTTTAAAATAGTGGGGATTTCTGCAGGGAGGGAGAGTCTGCAGGGAGGGAGAGTCTGCAGCGGGGACCCTGCCGCCCCTGAGCTCCTGTTGAAGACAGGAGCTTTTCCAAAGAAGCAAAGCGAGCTCGGAAGCTTCTGGTCATGGGGCCTGCCACACCCAGTAGGAGAAGGCTGCCCAACTTATCCTCCAGCGATGACATAAAAATAACAGTGCAGGCTCGGCGCCTGTGGCTCAACGGGCTAAGGCGCCAGCCACGTACACCTGAGTTGGCGGGTTCGAATCCAGCCCAGGCCCGCCAAACAACAATGACGGCTGCAACCAAAAAATGGCCGGGCGTTGTGGTGGGCGCCTGTAGTCCCAGCTACTTGGGAGGTGGAGGCAAGAGACTTGCTTGAGCCCAGGAACTGGAGGTTACTGTGAGCTGTGATACCACAGCACTCTATCCAGGGTGACAGCTTGAGGCTCTGTCTCAAAAAAATAACAGTGCAGATTGCTGAGCACCAATTCTGAGCTAGCCGCTGAGGATACTGTGGGGCACAAACAGACAAAAATCCCCGCTCTCATAAGGCTTCCATTCCAGTGGGAGTGACAAGCCATACATTACAAACGTAATATGCTAGAAGGAGATCAGTGCTGAGAGGAAAGAGGAAAGGGGGATGGGGAGTTCTGGGGTGGGGCAGGAGACAGTTTGTAATTTTAGATAGCATAGCCTAAAGGCCTCATTTAGGAGGTGACTTCCCAGTAAAGATCTGAAGGAGATGAAGGGGTGAGCCTGTGGATACCCGAGGAGGAGCATTCCAGGACAAGGGGACTCAAGTGCAAAGGCCCTGTGGCAGGAGTGACCGGCAAGTTCCAGGCACAGAAAAGAGGCCTGCTCATGTGGCTAGAATACAGTGATAGAAGGGCAGCAGCATTGGACACACAAGGAGAGAGGTGGGCAAAGGTCAGGTCATGAAACTCACAAGGACGTGGCTTTTCCCAGGAGTGAAATGAGGGTGCCTGGTGGCTTGTGAGCAGAGGAAGACTGTGACCTGCCGTGTATTTTAACAGAAGCACCCTTCCTCCCTATTTGCAAATAGACTAAAAGGCAATACGAAGCCCAATTATTATTATTACTGTCCTTGTCACCACCAACAACTACAACAGCTACAATCAGTCATTGAAGCTGTGTCAGGCTCATTGCTACCAGTTTTATTGTTGTCCTCTAGTTTAAATCTCACAACAACTTGTACAGAGAAAGGGCTCTATTTTTCCCATTTTATAGCTGAGGAAACTGAGGCTCAGCCAAAGTTGAAAAGTCACATAGACACATCCAAGTCGGGTCATGCTCCCCTGACCAGCCTGGTCCGGCCCCAGCCTGCAGCCACAGAGAGCTGCTCCCAGAGTCCCTAATCCACACGTCCTTCCAGGCCTCTGGTTGTGTTTCTTATGCTGTTCCAGCTGCCTAGAATTTTCTCCCACACCTAACTGCGACATAAATTCCAACCAATCTTTCAAAGGCAACTTGAGCTCAGCCTCTTTTGGGGACCCTCGGTGATTGCTTCCACCACCCAGAAACACTAGGCATTTCAGTGACCCTGAGGCTGGCCTCCCACACACGACCTGAGCTTAAGGCCGGGGGCCAGGGGATATTCATGTTTCCCCAGCAATCAGTTTTGCAACCAGGTTAAGTATCAGGTTCAAAGCCTGCTGACACTCTGTTGGGTTGTCCTAGGATATCTCGAATTTCTCCAGTGCCGTCTTATTCTAAATCGCAACTCCTTCGCTCACATTCCTTCAATCATACTCCCTTCTGTGTACATACCCCCGACCACGGACAGATACACACAGAACTGAGTGATGGGTGCCGTCATGCTTCGAGAATGGTGCTTAGTAGAGAAGAAGAGCTGCGTGGTGCAGAGGGAGCCCTGCGCACTTGGGAATCAGCCAGACCCAAGTTCAGATCCTGCTGTCTCTCACCGGTTATATGGCTACAAGCAAATTATTCGATCTGGGCCTTTCTATCTTCATCTGTAAACTGGGATAAATGATATCCTCTCCCATGGGCTTTGTGAGAGTTGGAAATAGTGCAAACACAATGCCTGGCCCCGGGCATGCCCTCAGGAGATGGTGTTAATGCCTCCTTGCCCTCCCCATCCTAATCTGAGAGTGTTCTGCACATTAATTCTTGGCCACTGAGCTCTTGGGAGGCCTCATACTCCTGGGAGACTTGGCTGATAATTAACTCAGAATCCCCCATCCTGGCCACAGTCCTAGCTCTGAGGCAGGGCCTGTAGCTTCCTGGCAGTTCCCCTGCTCCAGTCAAAGAGGTCTCCCTACCCCCCGCTTGCAGTGGCTCCTGGCCTGTCCACCCTGCCTCAGCATGTCCATATGCTCACTCCTTCCTTCCCACCAATTATCCTGGATCGGGTTGCTTCAAGGCCTTCCTGCTCCCTTCTTTTAAATTTCCTACTATCTGTGGGATGGGACTTCTTTGGGGGCAGTAAGTGAGGAGGGGGATGTCATGGCAATGAAACAGATCAGAACAATATTTGGTGCTAGGAACCAGGCAAATGGTCTTCTGGTCTAGCTTCTGGTCTTTTGAGATATTAGAATGTGTCAGGTCAGGGAGGATTTGAAAGTCCAGCTCCCTCACTTTACAAATGAGAGGCCCAGAGTGAGTAAGATACTAGCTCAAAGTCACACAGCAAGTGAGGAAAAGAAGAGACTGATGGGGCATTGAACTTGCCAGCTGTCCCAGGCTCCCCTTGACAGGGCAGGCTTGGCCCCACAGGAGCAGCACAGCTTGTTGAAGACCCTGTGGCTCAAAAGCTACCAGAACCCTCCTAGCATCTCAATCCTGAAAAGCATGATGCCTGGCATCAGTCTCTTTGATGGCCTCTAAGGAAATCACTTGTCCAGGTTCTGCAGCAGCTGCCAAGTCAACTGGTTAAAAGTCATGTTCCTGGTCTCCCCAGATTGCTTGCTCTTTGTCTGTGGTTCATCACTAGCATGACAGTGAGGGTCAGGGAAGCCTCTCCAGGTCAGCACCACAGAATCAGAACTCTGTAGCTCAGACTCCCAGCCCCACTCCTGGAAAGCCCTATCCAGTCGGTTGGGCAGGGTCGGGGTCTCCCCAGAGACTCAGACACACTGCCCTACCTGGAACTACCAGTCTAGTCAGCCCTCCCCTCGGAAAGGGCTCTCCCCCTCCACGAGCTTACAGAAGAGCGCTCCACCATTCAGAGACCAGGAACTTGCTGCCTTACAGGTCAGAAACTTCCAGCAGTGAGTGCACAGGCTGTGCCAAGCCAAAACCAGGCTGCCTTCAATGCATGACCAGTCACACATCTCTTCTTCCTCAGGGACAATAATCCGGGTCCACCTCGGCACACCCTTTGGACGCCTGGCCTCCGCGGCTATCCTTAGTCTGGAGGTTCCAGTTACCCCCTGGGCCGACTGGTAAGAGACCTCTCGTCCAGCACACAGGCTCCATCTGCGGGGACTGCGCCCTCTTCTGCCACAGTCACACACACACTCATCTTGTGCTGTGGGACCATCAGCTCCCTCAGTCATACTCACGACATCCCAACACTGTGCCCAGCACCGGAGACTATGCCCTGCCCAGCCTGGGACCAGAGCAGGCCCCAACTGGGAACAAGCAGGGCCCTGCCTCCTCTGCCCAGTGGCATCCAGCCCTGGGGCCATCTTGTCAACTTTAGCTTTTTCCAGATAGAGAAGATGCAAATAGTGATCACTCCTCCCAAGAAAACTGGGCTTGAAATCAAACCATCTGGGTTATCATGTGACCTCCACCACTTCCGGCTGTGTGACCTGGAGCAAGTCACTGGGCCCATCTGGCGAACTGAGCTGCTGGGGAGAAACTCAAACAAGCACCACCCCACTGTGCCCTTCCCTGTCAGTCTCAGGTGTCTCCTGCCTTTGCCTGACACAATGCCACACCACTTGCTGGCCTTTGGACAAGTGACACATACACAGCTGTCACCTTGACATAGAACCCTGATGTGGCCTGACCAGCAAGTGTCCATAGCCAATGAGCTGACAACAAACAGCCTTATTAAAATATGTCAGCCCAGAGGGCACCAGACCAGTGCCAGGTACATGGGACCTCAGCAAATTTGGGAACATCAACCTGTGTCCTCCACTCACTCTGGGAGGCTGAGGGGGGTGGATTGCTTGAATTCAGAAGTTTGAGACCAGGCTGAGCAAAAGCAAGATCCTGTCTCTAAAAATAGCCAGACGTTGTGGCAGGCACCTGTAGTTCCAGCTACCTGGGAGGCTGAGGCAAGAGGACAGCTTGAGCCTTAGAGTTTAAAGTTGCTATGAGTTATGATGCCACAGAACTCAGAGGGCAACAGAGTGAGAGTCTGTCTCAAAAAACAAAAAGTGGCTCGGCGCCTATGGCTCAGCGGGCTAAGGCGCCAGCCACGTACACCTGAGCTGGCGGGTTCAAATCCAGCCTGGGCCTGCCAAACAACAATGACAGCTGCAACCAAAAAATGGCCAGGCGTTGTGGCGGGCGCCTCTGGTCCCAGCTACCTGGGAGGCGGAGGCAAGAGACTCGCTTGAGCCCAGGAATTGGAGGTTACTGTGAGCTGTGATGCCACAACACTCTATCCAGGGTGACAGCTTGAGGCTCTGTCTCAAAAAAAAAAAAAAAAAGTAATAGCCAGACAGGATCTTAGTACTCACCTAGTGCAACCCCCTCAGACTGCCCACGAGAGTCTGAGACCCAGAGAAAGAAAGCGATTTGTCCTGGGTCACGCAGCAAGTTTAGACCAGAGTGGCTCAGTTTGCCAGTCTAGAAATCCCCAATCTCTCCCAGCAGGTTGGGGCAGTGACAACATCACAGCTGAGAGGAGGACTCCTCCGTAGCCCAGAGCCCCCACGGCACCATGCAACAGAGGTCAGTAACACTCCCTCCCAGCATCCCTGGTTCCCGACCAGAATTCTGCCCTGGACCTCTCAGAAGCCCGCAGGATCTCAGCACCACCAATTGCTCAAAAAGTGAGGAGGAATAGGGGTTGGACAGCCCACACTCTCCACTAACTTATTTATAGTGTTTCAGATGAGTCAGACACAGAGCTGCCCAGCACCGTGAGGGATGCACCCTAGGAAATGTTGGCATGATACTGAGCTTTGGAATCCCACCCTGGCCCCTCAGAGTCTGCTCCTCCTGGAAAGGGAGAGGCAGGAAGCTGGGAGCAGCAAGGGTCTATGGAGCTGTCATGGTCTGAGCCCAGAGCAGGCGCAGGCGCTCTAGCAACACAGGCTGTGGGAACAAATGGGGGAGCCCCAGGCAGGGCAGGGGACAGAGGACCAAGACCACATGCCCCTCCCCTTCACAAGCTCACAAAGACAGTCCCACAGCATGGCCCAGGCGCCGGCCGCCCCCACCTCTGTCCCTGTGTGTGCTGCTCTCCGCCCCCACCCAGAGACCAGCTATTTCTATCTCCCTGGAAAGGGAGCCCAAGCCTCCAAGCCTCCCCCCACCTTTCTTGCTCCTGGCAGCGCTCTAATTACTTCCTCAGCTGGGTGCCACATGCCATGGGCACCCCGTCTGAGTCCGCCAGGAACAAACGCACCTGCGCTCACACACAGCTTCCCACGGAGGCTGTGCTCAGATGCCCCTGCAGAGAGCCTTGCTGTCCCAGAGCCCCTTCATGAGTCTGAGCTGAGAGTGTGTGGGGACCTCTGGGACCCACCCTCTCCTTGCAGCCTTTAACCGGAACCCTGGAGGAGCTACTTGCTTGTTCAGCAAGCCCTGCTGGGTGCCTGGCACAAGACTGGGCTCTGTGGGGGGGGAGTGGGGAGGGCAGGGAGATGAATAAGCCTGTCCGCCCTCAAGGGCATAAACAACTCATTATGCAACCAGGAAGAATAAAGTAAGTGCTAAATTAAGGTACAAACTGGGCCCTAAGCCTGTAAGCCCTTAATTCTTGGTGACTTTTTTCCTTATTATAAAAGCAATTCATATTCTTTTTACAAAAAATTTGTATATGCAGATAACAAAAGGAAAATTACAATACATTCATTATCCAGCCGTTCAAGAACAGCTTTGTCCATACCTTAGGCCCAGACGTCCAGATCTTTTGAAACAGAGAAAGGAGAAGTCTCAGATGGGGCCTCTTAGCCTGACTCTTGGACAGTCTCCGGAGCAATTCAAATTCACAAGAAATATATAGGAAGATTTCAAAACAAGATATTATGGATAGCATGACTTGTTTGTGTAAAAAAAAAAAGTCCAAAACTTTTTACATGCCTAGAAAATGTCTGGAAACATGTACACTAAAGGGTTAACACTGGCCAGGACTTTCTTTTTCAGAGCTTTCTTTGAATTATTATAATTAGCATGTATTTATATATAATTTTATAATCTTTTAAAAATAAAACTTTTCAACGTCTCAATAAATAATTTTCAAATTTCCTATGGTATTGTCAGTGAACTAAAAATCAAATCACAAGCCTTTTGCTAACTGAATGGACCTCTCTCAGCCAAGAAGACCCCAGAAACACCTTAAAACTAAGTTCCCAGCCATGACAGATGAGTAAGATAAAGTACAATTACATAGGTATCATTTCCTTTCATGAATATTCATGACTCCTCCTATTGCTTATTAAATATGTATATTTGACCACCACGTATATGCCTGGCTTCTCGCTAGGGCTCTGCTTCCCAGGTTGCTACCCTTTATGAGAAATAAAACTCTCCTTTTTCCAAAGTATAAACCTCACTAATTGATTTTTCTTTTAGTTAACAGGTCTTATCTTTGCACTTAAAATAATATAATGTTAAAACCAAAGGGAGATGCAACAATTCCACTCTTTGGTTCAAGAGAATTGAAAACAGGTACTCAAGCACACACTTGTTCACAAATGTTCATACCAGCACTATCCACAGTAGCCAAAATGTGGACACAACCCAACGTCCATCAATGGCTGAATGGATAAACAAATTGTGTCACATACACACAATGGATTATTAGTCGGCCAAGCACAGAAATGAAGCTCTGACACTTGCTACCACATGAATGAAACTTGGAAACACGTGAAGTAAAGGAAGCCAGACTTGAAGGCCACATAATATATGATTCCTTTTATTCGACATGACCAGAATAGGCAAATCCATAAAGAGGGAAAACAAATTAGTGATTACTGGGGGCTGGGATGAGGGAGGGAATAGGGAGTGAGTACTTAATGGGTATAAGATGTTTTTCTGGGGTGATAAAAAAGGCTTGAAACTGGTGGCTTTGAAATTGGAAATTGTACAACATTGGGAATGTACTGAATGCTACTGATTTGTACACTTTAAGCTGGTTCATTGAATGTAACCTGAACCTCACTTTTAAAAAATTTTAAAAGACCACTGAAATACTAAAAGAAAAAAATCAGTTCTCATTCAGCCTCCATGCCGGCTCCACCCTGTCCCTATCCCTGACAATCAGCAAGTATTAGTTTTTGTCCTAAAATCTACCTTGTTTGGTACTAATGTAACTATTCCAGCTTTCTTTATTTATTTATTTGGGGCGGGGTTGGGGGAGACAGAGCCTCAAGCTGTTGCCCTAGGTGTGGCATTACAGCTCACAGCAACCTCCAACTCCTGGGCTTAAGCGATTCTCTTGCCTCAGCCCCCCAAGTAGCTGGGACTACAGGTGCCCACCACAATGCTGGGCTATTTTTTGGTTGCAGTCATCATTGTTGTTTGGCGGGCCCAGTCTGGATTTGAACCCTCCAGCTCAGGGAGGCTGGCGCTGTACGTGGCTGGCGCTTTAGCCCACTGAGCCACAGGCACTGAGCCGAGTCTTGCACTTTTATCCAGTAGGACAGCCTCTACAATTCACTGGTTCAGACCATTTACATTCAATGTGATTATTGCTATGATTAGCTTTGAGTCTATCATTTTGCTGTTTGTTTTCTATTTGTCCCATCTGTTTTCTTATTCCCCTTTTCTGCCTTCTTTGGGGTTATTTTTGATGATGCCACAATTATCTCCTCTGTTGACTACGTAGCTATAATGCTTTGCTATTTTAGTGGTTGTTTTAGCATTTATGATACACAGCCTACCTTTTTGTGATGTTGCATCACTTCACATTGGGTCTAAGAATCTTGCAATACTTAACTTCCCTTTCTCCCTTCCTGGCCTCAGTTTTCCCTCCCTGTGCCATGCCTTGGAAATGCTTTCAAGGCAGTAATCAGGGACAACCACAGAGCTCTCTGGGGTCCCTAAATCTTGTGGTCTCATATCTAGTGTCTTTTTTTTTTTTTTTTTTTTTTTTGTAGAGACAGAGTCTCACTTTATCGCCCTGGGTAGAGTGCCGTGGCATCACACTGCTCACAGCAACCTCCAGCTCTTGGGCTTAAGCGATTCTCTTGCCTCAGCCTCCCTAGTAGCT